>VYXH01006114.1:336557-359249 GCA_013397275.1 Burhinus bistriatus | reverse complement strand
TTTTTTGGGCAATTTTTTTTTTCCTTTTTTTTTTTTTTTTTGAGAATTCCTTCATGTTTGCTCTTTCTTCTTGACCATGTTTCCAGTGTAATTCTAGCTAATAAGTTAACTGAGTGTAGACTACTGAGCAGGATAGGGTTAACTTTCATTGGGTTCCTGTAATCATTGGCTAGACGCAGCTGAGACATTGAGGCTTGGCCTAAGAATAAACCAAACACAACTGGTTCCGCTGTTGGGCAGAGCTCCAGAACTTCCCTGAAGATTGATTGTCCGTGACTTTGTGCCACTGTGTCTCCAAATTGAGGCCGAGGAAGAACAAGCAAGCCTGTTTCACTTCCCTTTGGGGGTGAGTTAAGAGCACGCATACATACTGCTGCTGTTTGACTGGTGCATGGTAACTCATTAAACTGTAGTTATGCTGTGATGTCTGAGAGCTTCCTCTGAATTTCGGTGGAAACTTCCATGAAGACATCCATGCTGGGGCAGGGGCTCAGCAACCCATAATGTTTCTGGTGGCTCCATCAAAAGCCATCTGGGCTTCAAATAGATGGGTGCAGAGGTGGGAATAGGGATGGTGTTCACACAGCTATTCAGCACATGATGTAGGTTGAGCTGGGTCTTCCCTGCAGCTGGTGAAGGCACATGGTTGTCCATGGGGTGAACAATAACACTGTGTAAGGACACTGCACTCTCTTCCACCGCTGACTCCATAAGGACCTGCAGGGGTGTAGGCACTTGGGATGTGGCAGGGGGTTTGGAAACCCTTTGGGCAGGATTCCTGCCAAATGCAGACACTGTTGGGAATGCCATGGAAAAACTGAATTAAGAGTATATAAGGAAACTTTGACATCCACTTGCTGTGAAAGTCACTCCCAGATTAGATATCAGCATATTAAGAAACAATTCCATCAGTTTTTCTGTCATGTTGTGGGGGAAAAAGAGGATAAAATGGATTCATTGTCCTCCTGTTGGAGGATCTAGTCATACACCAACAGAAGAACAATTCCAGATTATTCCCTTATGGTCATTAAAGACTTGGAACAAAACGGTTAATAGCAGCAAGGAGCTTAAGTTAATAATTAAGCATGCCCAATGGACAGCTCTGAGCTGTCTGTGACAGACTTTTGAGAAACTAGTCTGGTGGGTTTCAGCACAGGGTGACTCGGTTACCCACGCAGGGACCGAACTGAGTGCCTAACACAACCTCCGACTGAAACTCCCAGGAGAGCTGACATCAAAGGGATGGAGCAGTTATGCTGGTATCGGATCCTCTGCTCATCGGAGGAATGGGAAGAACAAATTGAATAAGGTAAGTAATACCAAAAAAAAGTCCTAATAACAATAATGAAAGTAAACCTAAATGATCTTTTATACACCTGCTTTGAAATACAAGCGTTCGGATGCATTAAGGCTCTGGATTCTGACCTCTACAAATTGGTAAAATGTGCAAGAAATACAGGGAGAGTGGTTACGGTAGGTCTTGTGGTACGATAAGCAACAGAAGCTTAAAAGTTGGCTTTATGGGGATAGAGTGTTTGCCATAGTTATGGGGTAACTAAAGCTCCTGCCCAGCTCTTCACCTCCAAGAGTGTTGCTTTTTTGTTGCATCTTTTCTAGGGTACTAACCCACATTTCTTCCACCATGCAGTCCTGTGTATCTCTGCTCTTACCCAGCAGCTCTGAGGAGGCTTTTTGGTTGAGAATTTGTGACCACGATGTATAGTATTTGGTCCTAAACCTGTGTTTTGGGTAATAGCAATAGGGGAGGAAGCATGTGAAAAACAATCAGTTTTGCTATAAGGTTTGCCATTCCAGCAGGATCAACAAGCAGACTTGGTTTCTTGAACACCCCCTATGGATGCATTGCATTCTACTCTAATCTTGCAAAAAAAAGTGCCCACCTCCACGGAGGGACAGGAGCTCTAGAGGCTGCACAGTATCTCCTTTAATGTCCATTTTAGACGAGGAGTGTACTTTTGAAGCAAGTCTTCTCATCTCCAGGTAGGGTGATTTATTTCGCACCACAGAACTGTCTCAGTAGACAGATGTCAATCCTTCTGAATTAAAGAAAGATACGCACCAAACAACGCCCCAGCCGTCAATGTGTAGCATCCCTAAATGTTTGCAGTGTGGATGTTGGGTCTTCGACACTGGTTGTTTTGATCTACAGATCTGCTTCAGTTGAGTTTTGCAACAGAAGTGGACATGGCTTTCTTCTGGATTTTGTCTGCTTCTGCCATTGTCACCAAGTGTTTTCCTGCCCAGTCCTGAGCAGTTATTTCTGTTCTCCATTGATTTTGGAGAATGATTCTTCTCCAACCTTTCACCAACTGTCTTAAAACTCCTTACTGCATTACCTGGCAGAGATTGGTCAGAAAGAAACAGGAGAAGCAAATTCCTTTCCCTCCACTTTCCTCTTAAGTATGGAATGTGCAATACCCCAACAGTATCCAGTGCCCTTGGACCCAAGCTGACCACATCTTCTAATCAATGTCCAAGAGTACATATTGCTTATAGGCCACAGATGACTTCTCTGTGTATGTCTGTCCTTTTAAAAATGATTTAAAGCATCAGCAATTATGAACCACTGCAGCAGTAACAAAGAAAGAACCAGCCCTGGGTGCTTTGTTAATTTTTTTTTTCTTTGAATAGTGAGTTTTGGTTTTTTTTTTTTTTTTAATGTAGGTGTTAATCAACTCAACTGACTTCATTTTGATGGGGCTTACAGACATTTACAGGAGACAGCAAAGCAGCTGGTGCTATGGATAGTTGTTTAGGCTTTCTCAGGTGACCTGACACACACTTTCCAATGTAGATGAGGGCTTGAATCAGTGCAGTGCACGTAGTGAATGGAGCAAGACCACTACAAGGAAGAACACGTGAGCTCTTGGTACCATCATCTTGCGGAGCAACTGGGCCTTAAGAGACTTGAGGTCTCTTCTTGTCCTTTTTTCATCAACTAACTGGTGGAACAGGACTGTGAAAGGGTGTCTCTTTGCATCATCTTGTTCTTCTGAGTGGGGGACATGGATTCTCCCATTAAAAATTACTGATTATACAGTGCCTGATGCGGTGATTGTGATTTTTTTGCCCTTTAGATTGTACCATAGAAACAATCTGAAATCCTAAATTATCTTCTTGCCATTTGATTTTTTTATCTTTACACCTGGAACTTTTGTGGTCTGAGCTGAGTTTTAACAAGCAAGGGATGTTATGGGTAAGGGTGTCCCAGTCTCTCTGCTCACTGGTGGGAATTTGAGGTTCTTGCTCATTTAAATGTGACTAAATTAATTGATCATGGTTTAGTGGTGGTTTTGGCAGTGTTAGGATTATGGTTGGACTCGATCTTAAAGGTCTCTTCCAACCTAGGTGATTCTATGATTTCCATACTAGTACAAAACCCAAGATGAAGGCAGTAAAGTTGATGGTCTATATTTTAAAATCTTGGAACAGTCCCTGGCATGGACTTCATAAAGGGAATGAGTGATACGGTTGGCTATGATGACAAGTAAGACCAAGGAACTTCCCAGGCTACAGGGACTCAAATGTTCATATTCTTAGAACAATTCCCTGCACCATTGTGACCAGATCTACTGGTGCTCTTCCAAACAATACCTATACTCACCTACAGGAGCTCTCATGGGCCATTCCTAGTTTGGAGCTAGCTGTGGAAGGCTAGAGAGTTCAATAGTATAGTCAAGTCATTTGTGTTCAGAGCTGGAGAATGACCATGACATGATTTAGTTTAATGTAATAGATGTAATTGTCTTGCAGAAAGCAGCACCGGGCTAGGAGAGTTTAACATCACCTACTCTAAATCCTGTAATTGCTTTCACTAATTCACCTGTGTCTACCATTTAATCAGAGTCAGTCTCCTGAAACACGGCCCCAGTGGGGGAAACCTCATCCTGAGCTTGGCTGGAAGGTGGTCCTCTTGGAGTGGCCTATGTTCTATTTAGAGTTGGTGGGTGGGAGGAAGAAGAGTATGGTTTGCAATATATTGATCCTTCATACTATGTGAGAGGTGAATCAGTATTTTCTCTGTGATTCCACATTGCAGTCCATCTTGTCTGCTAGAACATGGACCATTGCTCCCACAGGTCTCTAGTGTGAAGAAAGAATACGGATGGGGTTTATTTTGAAGTTAGAGGGAAGGTGCTCAAGCCCCCAGCCGTGATCCTGGAGCCAGTCTTTTGTGAAATCCCCATCCAAAGTTCAAGATGAACCCTTGGAGATCATCCTTTCTGAGTGCTGGGATGATATTCTTTGCAGGTGGGTGATAGAGAGGTGTTGTCTCCAACACACTGGTCATACAACAGCAGCAAAATCCAGTGCCACTGGGTTGGATACAGACTGATTGTGAGTGAGAGACGTGGGGAAACATCCCTAAAAGGTGTTGAATGTTATGGAGTATTGACTGCAGCATCCTGGACACTGTCCACCCTTATCAGTGGCTTTTCATGGCATTATTTCCATAGCCAGTGGAGATTTCTGGATTCGTTGCTAATTTTCCCTGTTCTGCCTGGGTTCATCTCATACCTGTTGGTTTCCATTCACTTGACGATAGTCATATCACTGTTTGCATTTTGATATTAAGGGTATGTCCAATATTTGGCTTCAGTGAGCAATAATGGTGTTCAGTGAGATTGCATTCAAATGCAGCTAAGAAGCTGGAATCTCCTAAAATGCTAAAGAGGAAACTGGATATCACTGTAAAAGGACTTCTGGAAAATTGGTATTTGGCTACAAAAAACCAAGCCAGCCACTGGTCCACCTCTATTAGCTTCAGAGGACGAAGGTTCCCAAAATAAATCCCAAATTATCTCAAGAATTTGATGCCTTTATGAAAGGCATTGTACAGCAAGTTACAGATGACTTAATTTCATGAAACAAGAGTTCCTCTCCAGGCCTGTGTTTATTTCCTAAGGACTTTGTTAAGGAAGAGCTGGATGGGCTGTCTTGCAGCCAGAAGAGGATGTATTTTTTGTGGGCAGCCCTAAGTTTGGGTGAGTGAACAGAAGTCAGCAAACACATTTCTTTGAGAGCTGGAGGAATAAACATTAGGTTTATATTATCTTTATTCTAATTCTTGAGGAGGACAGGAGGCTCAGGCTGTAGCTTGTTTCACCAAGTCCTGAAGGTATCAAAACCCCCTTGAGGGGAAGCAGGACTATCACATAGTGGAGACAGTTGGGGGAAAAGGACGAGCACAATGACTGATTTGGAAGCCTGAGAAGGAGAAATGAGATGAAGGGTGGGATCACAGGAGGACAGCTGTCAGACTACTATGTCTTGTCCTGAATGAGATCTTCTAGATGTTTGCATTACACTCCAACCTGATGTAGGCGGGTTGTTTTTGCAGTGACAGCCACAGGAATGCTCATTAAGCCCCGAGAGGGCAGCGTCGCTGGAGGAACGTGGATTACTATTACCCTGGACGGTGAGTTTTAAACTCTTATGAAGCACACGTCAAAGTAACAGAGAATTAGCTCCATTCTGAGATTTGCAGAGTGAGAAACCCTAAGCGAAAGCTACATGGCTGTGGCACCCGGAGCATGAAATCGGCTTGAAGTTATTACGTCATAAGCTGTTGCTGATGGTTGCTTGTTTTTAAGTTCTTCCTAAGCAAGAGAAAGTCAGATTTCTACCTTATTTTTGTAGATGTAGGGCTAGAAACTTCCTCCCTGCCACACTTTTCTTTTTAAAGAAAAGCTGAAGGTCTCTTCTGTTCGTAGGTCCTGTGATGCTGGAGCTTTAAAAACACTAATGATAAACATGCGATCTGAGTAAAAACCACAGAAATGGATGTGCCATGCTCATTTGAGCCCCAAACCAGCTGTACAAAGCTCGGCCTGATTTTCTGCAGTGCTGAATATTGAGTCATTGGGAAGCGAGTCGGTTTCTGGGCCAGTGGTGTGTTTGGTTTAGCTGCTCGAGTTCTGGCACTGTCATTTATAACTATGATGAACGGTGTCAGTCTTATTGGTCCGATTATTGTGCATTCCCATAATAATGATGAAATGGAGGGAAGAAAGAGAGCTTATGTCTTCAAGGGAGATGTTTCCCCAGCAGCACTGGGTGGCAGGCAGAGACAGTCACAGCTGGGAAATCACTCTTCAAGCAGAGTGAGGTTTTTTTGGGAGTGGGGGGAGCAGAGAGTCAGGCCTTGGGAGAAGGAGGGGGTAAAAAACCCCTTCCTGAGACCAGGAGGAGATGTGCAGTTTGCAAATTGAGAAACCAGTCATTCAAAGTGAGTCTGTGGGCTGGGAACCTCCTGTGAAGATCATGAGCAAAGGGAGAGTTGTTTGTAAGCCTTCTTCACTTCTAGTTGTATTTGATTCGGCTACAGAGCTTAAGCATGCTAGTTTATGTTCAGATAAAGCTTGACTTGCTGAAGATTTAAAGTCTTTGATCCTTTGGACGGCTCACTCTACGGAAATGGGCTAAGCAGATCCACCTTACAGCACAGGCCAACTTGAGGTCCTGCCAGCAAAACTGTGCAGGACATCAGCAACTGCAAAGAGCGTGTCAAGCAGGTGCTTTAAGTATTTATGGGCACAGGGTTTCTTCCGGTGTAGATGGCTGAGGTGACTGAAACTCCCAATAACTGCCAATCTCTGCAGTAGAATACGTGTGGAAGAGACCCGGTATTGTATTAGAGGCAGAAAAAAAAAAAGCCATGCAGCTGCGTGGTGGGATGAACTTGGTCTTAACATGCAATACACAAATATGATTTTAAAAAGCCTGATTAGAGGGTCTAAGTGTTGCTTCTAAAGAGAAGCTGAGTTGCATGTTCAAAAACGTTCATATCGTGTGTGACTGAATGTGAGCGATCCTGTCCTCACAAAGCTCTTCTGGTTGACTTTGGTTACGTAGGCTCAACACGCCACCAGCTGGAACATGTCTCTTCAGCCAGTGGGTCCCAGCTGGAGGTGTTCCTGGTGAATCCAGACCTGCCCAGGTTGCCGTGTGATGTCTCTCCTGTGTATTTTGGCTTATCCACTATAAGATGCAGAACAAGGTATGATCCATGACTACAGTGTGGGTAAGACCTTGCCATTTGTCTGGTAGGATCCTCATTTTCTTTCAGTGTCTGTACAGGCAGTTTGGGAGTTTAAGGAATTTCTAGGGTTGCTACTGTGGCCGAACCTGAGCACCTCCTAAATTGTGTTGCACTTATCCTTGTTTCAACTTAATGAAGCACTGGGCTAGCTAGCATAAGAGTGAGAGCGATGCTTCTTGGAGAGGCTAGACTCAGATCCTCAAAGGTTTGTAGGCATTTAATTTTTAGATGCGAAAATCATGGGGGGAATTTTACCAGCTTCTGCTTTCTCTGACCTGTCCAAGATGATAGAGAGAGGTTATAGGTAGAGTGGGAAACAAATACAGTTTCCAGAACCAGCTGGACAATCTAAGATCCCTGTTTTCCATCCCGTCATAACTTTAAAGAGGAATGTTTGACTGGAAGACTAGGGATGTCGCAAGAGGCTGTGAGAGGGACCCTAATGGGGCTCTTCCATCCCTTGCTGCTATGATTCCATCGGGAGCTAATTCTGCTGGATGCAGCGCTGAGAAACTGTGTGCATTAAGGATGCAGTGTTAATTTGCAACCCAGGATCAAGATGCCCTGTAAATCCAGGCAGCCCTGGGTTATTTTAAAACTAATGAATAACAATTATTCATTAGTATTAATGAACACTAATGAGCATGTCTGTGTTTTGCATTAACATACAATTTGGATAGAGTTCTGATGTAGTCCTATCACCTTCTGCACTTAACAAATTTCTTGCTGTGCTTCCACATTTCTTCTAAATTGTAGTTTTAGAGTTTGGGTTCATATGTGTAAAGTTTGGGTTCACAGTGTAAATTTTTTTTTGCTTTATCAAAGCCTCAGTGGACCTGCCAGGAACGGAGATCCCGTGAAGGACCTGACATTTCCTAAAAAATAAACCCAAGCTGTATAAAAATAGTGTAACACATTTTCTTCCACCCAGGTCTTCACCCCAGGAGGCTTTGTACAACGTGGAGGTGATCTTTAAAGGACATGTAATTAACAGCCTGACTGAGGTGGAGAAAGAAAACCATACTTTCAAGGTAACCACCGGGCAAGGACAGAAGTGATGATCAAGAATTAAATGTAGTGAAGGAAGTGAAACTTCAGACATAGTACCACAGGGAATATGTTGAAATATTATCCCTCATGCCGTATGTCTAGTTGCACATCAGGACTAGAAGTTAGGATGCTCCTTCTGTCCCTTAAAACTAGGTGCATTGAGGCACTCATCAGTCTGGCACTGGGTAGATGAGGTGACCTAAGGTCTTTCTGACTTAAAAGTCTGGGTCCAAGTTAATCTGTCTTTGCACTTACGCCACACAGTCAGAAGACACTATTGTGTCAGAAGACCTTATGTCAGCTTCTTCTGGTGTCACCTTCCAAGCTGCAGGGTGGCAGCTAACAGTCTGCACTGGTAGGTTACCATGGGCAAGAATACCTCCCATAGGCACAGCTGGTTCCAGGAAAGGATACTCCTCCAGGTCTAGGACAGGTCTCCACACCTAAGATGAGCAAGATTTGGAAAGCTGAGACCTCAGGAGCGATTGCGTATCTGTTGCTCAGTTATTTTGAGAGCTCACTACTCCCCCTCAGACCAGTATTTTCCCTTTGACGCTCAACATCAAAGCACATTGTCTCAGGAGGTTGTGGGGTATGGTGGTGTTAGACCAGTTAACGACGACGGTGTCAGGACCTCTTGCAGAGCAGAATCCTTAACTGTGGCTGCGAGCTTCGGGATGAGGCCTGGCATGGTTCGGAAGTCACGTCCCACTTCTGTGCTGACTTTGAGTATCGAGCAAGAAAGCCCAACATTTTCAGTAAATTGCACATTAAAGCTGAAGAGTCATTGGGTGGTTCAGCTAGCTTAGAGAGTTGATGAAAAATCACCAGGGGATGCTGTTAATGAGGCACATTCCAAGCTAAATAAAACACAATGTGTCTCTTTGTTTTGGGACTGGGACCTGGGAGCTATGCGTATCAAAAATTAATTTTGCCTCCACAGTAGATTGAAAAAGCCCGCTGCAGGCAGCAACAAGTCTGAACAGCTTGGAAGACTTGTGTCAGCTAGTGGCCCTGGCTTTCGTGCTGCTTTAACTTCTTTCTCTGCATCGGCTCCATCCCAGGCTATGGCGTGATGTCGCCTTTCCTTCTCAGAAGTGGCCATCACTGGAGGGAGTTTGTAGCTACTTGCTCGTTTTTACCACGACGAGGGGGGAAGGCAAAGATTGAGCTTTGAAAGGGAATGTGGTTCAAGGAAAGCCCCCCCAAAAAACCCCATGCAATGATGTCTGACTTGGTTCAGCAAATGAGCTTGTTATTTATTGGGCTGACAGCAGCATCTGAAAGTACAAGTGAGGACAGGAGAGGGTTCAAAAAGAAGGTGGGGAGGATTGCGATGTGTGGAGAAGGTTCTGAGAAATAGGTGATTTGGGGAATGGGGACACGTGGGAAATGTACTTTTCCTGTGAGGTTAATGAAATCGAGCGGCTAATGACCTAGATGGAAACAGGATTTAGCCACCTAGCAGGACTGCAGGCCAGATTTATGGAGGTATTTGTAGCGCCTAAGAAAGCAGAGAGACAAATGGGTTCTACAAAATCCGAACAAACCAGGTGCCTTTATACATCACTTTAAGCCCAAGTCCCCTAAATACCTTGATGGATCGGACCCTTGCTTTTCACATAATGATTTTCATTTCCAGAGTGCCAAAAGCTGCACCGCGGAAAGCAGTTGACATTAGTCTTATTTTTCCGAGCAGATATGAGGAATAGAGAAGTGAAGTGGTTTTGCCGAGGTCTCCCTGTAAAATGCAAGGCTGCGCCTGTATTAGTGAGCAAGGCAGGGTCACGATGTGTCTCCAGCACTCCCTGGGATCATCTGGCCGCTGCTTCTTGGTGCAGCTTTTTCTGCTTTGGGTGATGGCAAGACTGCTCCCATTAGTGTGGATCCAGCCACCCTCTTTTTGGTGTAGGGGGAGAGTTTCCCTACATGGGTATAAGCCATTCTGTTCCCTGGGCCAAATAGTAGGTCCCAAGTTATTTTATTTACTCACACAGCCATAGTCCAAGAGTCCACCTTCCCTTTCCATAACTCTCCTCGTGGCTTTCCCAAGACATCCAGCCCTCTTTCATTGCCTGTCCAGATATGTTCTCACTGACACCAGACCACACTGTCTCAGGTACATCAGCCTGTTACAAGATAATATTCAGCTAACACAGCACTGGAAAATACCTAGTGTGCTGGAGACAACCCCTTATCCAGAGCAGGAATTTCTTAAACACATCCAAAGGGTTTTGACTGCCTTTTTATTTCCTTTAGTACTGGGATGCAGATGCTCGATTTGAACATAAGGCACTTTTTAGCTGCTGAAGCCATCCATTTATTTGTCCTGGTTGGTTTGCCATCTTCTAGGCAGGGACACTTACAGCTAATAATGGTTCCATGAGAGTTAACAGCATGTGGAGGACCACGCGAGCTGCTGGCCACTTGACTGATGAGGAGTGCTCCCCAACACAACGCCATTTGAGTAAAATTGGAGCCGGCCTAGGAAAAAAAAATGTAGAGTAATTTTGGTGGGAAAAAAAAGTCTCACATATTTTAGAGTCAACTGGAGAAAAGGGGAAAAAGGGCTGCTCTATTTGTTGAAAATGCAGCCAACGCATGTGCCAGGTCAGGTATCCATGTGTCTCAGCTACTTTAGGAGGCTGATGATGACCTTCCTCCACCTGGAAAGGGTCCCTGTGTGTTCCCCATCTTCGGAGAGGCTTGCCTCAAAGCACAACCTCTCTGCTTCTTCTTGGACTCTGTTAAAGTCAAAACTAGTATCCCATAGCAAATTTCCAGTATTTCCTTGCTGTTTCCTCAGAGGGCAAGGTAGTGCTTTCCCAAAGACCCCTCTGATGTACCATACTGCATTGAGATGGGCCAATACAAGCATTTTCTTTGCTAGACAGCTTTAGGGTACCCAACAAGCTTGCTAAAGGCTAGCTGAAGTATCTTACTTCTGTGATGTAGAAATAGTTTTTAGGAGTGTGTTATTGGGAAGAAAAAAAGGTGCTGCAATGCCAGATAAAATGGAGGTCTTGACTTCAGATAAAGCATGGCTTAGGAATGTTATAGCGTATTAAACCACATCTTCTGGAGTTGACCCAAGCCAGGGCAGAAAATCTGGGCACAAAGAGGATGCAAAGAGAGCAGTAAGCCATGCTCTGCCTGCAGAGGGGGCAAGAAGGGGACATTGTACTTATTCCTTTCTTGGAGCAGGACTCCACTCCAAAACCTAAAGTGTGAGTCTCTGAAATGCGGTTGCCAAGTGTGTTGTGAGCAATGCGTAATCAGATCTTGTTGGGCTGCTGCGAAAACGACTGCCATTTAACTACAAATTTCTCTTTGCAGTTCTCTGCTGCGCAGACACCTGTGGTTTACCAAATTAGTCCACCATCTGGCATCCCAGGTATGGGACCTTTCTTTAAGCTGGAGCCCGCTTTAATTATTATTTGATGTTCCATACTGTCTTTCTCCTTATGAGGGATCTGTCTTGCTGGGGATTAAAATGGGCACCTCCAGAACTTAATGTCCAAGCTCACGCTGAACAGGAAAATGGGTTTGCACAAGGGGAGAGAGTCTGCAGCGCTGGGTACAAGAGAAACGGGTAGTGCACGGTGACCAGGTTATTTGCTACTTACCTTCTGCTGCCCAACTCTGCCTGAGTAGAGAGATGTTTTTCAGCAGACAGGTAGGTCTAATCAGTCTTAACTCCTGAGTCATCTGACCTCATTTATTTAGTAATGGTTTTAATAAGAATTAGTTATTAGGTGATGAAATTGTAATGTCATACAGACCTTTTGGTTAATGGGGCTTTAGGTCAGACTTTAAAGTTACATGAGAAGACAGTCCTTGTTTTCGGTCTGAACAGTTAACTCGTGTATGGAAGACTTCTTTTGCCTATTTCTATTCTGTTTGTATTTGCAGGCTTCTTTAGAAAAAAATGAAATGTTTATTTCCAAAGTCAAGATTAATCAAAACATTTTGGTCTCCCAAGAGTTGCAGAGAGGTACCTGGGTGATTAGATCACACAGATGCTCCTAAATCAAAGTCTGTGCCTCATTTCCAATTATTTTCAGGTGCAGTTCAGCTCCAGATTCTCATGCCTTGTTTTAGGATGTCTCTATAGAGGTTTCTATGAGCTAGCTGGATGTTTGACCTCCCAGTGTAGTCAGTGAAGAACACGAGAGCAGCCCTAAGTGTCTAGTGCTATTTGAGATGTCCTGGAGCACGCAGAAGCTGCATGGAGCAGGTAGACACGACACAGAACCAGGAAGACTCATTCCCTTCTGGACCCATGGTGGGAGGACAGGGTGCCTCAAACGACTGAAGACACCTCTGTGCAGCATCTGAACCGAGCTGTCACCCAGTGTGGCCAAGGAAGCATTGGGAGTGATTCAGCTGGCCACAAAGATGCTGAGGTCCTTCTTTAGACCTTGACCCTGTCTAGCATACAAATTATATCATTTCGGTTGCCTCGTGAGGTTCTGCAGTGGAATTTGGTTAGAGTGTGGGGTTTAGTTAACAAAAGAGTCGAGGAAAATGTCTTCTCAGTACAATTACTAGAGATCTGCTAAAATCAGGAATAGACTTTTCTGTGGGAAACAGAAGTGTGTTCTGGGAAAAGTGAATTAAGCACAAAGTCATCTTAAACTAAGGCAGAAGCTGAGAGCAGACATCAGTGCAGCTGGCTGGGCACCTCTCTGCAAGATTTTCAAAGACCAAGAATTTCTTTTGTTCAGCTCACAAAATTTGCAAATACAAATTCTCTGTTTTTAAAAGACTCTCTCCAATTTCTACTGCCTTTTAAACAGGTAGTTTAATAGAGATCCATGGGAAGACAATTGCTGGAAAATATGAGACCTTGGACTTCAATGTGGATTATATCGATGGGTAATTATATATAGGCTCCTATCTGACCCAGTCCCTAGAAATTGGCATTTCTTCCATCAGCCTCCTTGACAGCAATAAATTGCAACCAGTTGGCCCAGAATTGCCATTTACTTCCTTTGTGGTTTATTGCAGCTCATGAGTTGGGCTCCAGCAAACTTTGTTAATCTAATTGCAACTGGTCCATTAAGCTAGTTGGTTTGTTTACTGGCAGCACAGTCAATCACAGCTCAGTGTGAATTGTACTGTAATTGCGTCTGGTTGCTGTAGATTTTATTCTGGCTAGCAAATTAAAATTTAACTAATTAAAATAATGTCAGAATCTAAAAGTTAAATAAATTTTCCCTCCCACTTGCATTTTTAGAAAAACGATTAGTTTGAAACAGATGCTCTGGTGAGTCAGAAGACAAAGCAGAAGTACTTTGAGACAAAAGGCTTTGTTGTTCACTGCTTTAAACCCTCTCTGGTCACTTCCTTGTTCTCAAGGAAGGTTTGATTTTTATTTTCTGCTGCTTCTATGGTTACATGCAACAGAGCAAAGCAGGCAGATTTTAAAAATTTACTTCAGGCCAGCAGCGCTCTAAGCACAGTGGATCCAAAACGAGCATGGACCGCTGACCTGCTGTCCGTCATATGTATTTCCATACGTATGGAAGTGTTTGCAGATGCTGCTGAGTTATGATTTCCTTGCACTTGTGTCAATGGCAGGGAAGAACTAAGCCAAGGTGGGCGTTTTAAAGGTAAACTCTTAATCTATAGTTACTGTGCTGGCATTTTAAAGATCATTTCAGGAGGCAGGGAAGGTGTTTATTCTCAACAGTTAGAAATTTTACTCGCGGCAGCAGATATTCGACCACGAGATGCTTTTTAACTGCTTCTCAGGCTGAATGGAAATGTCTCTTTGCTAAATAACTAAATTCTCCGCTATCATAAATGAAAGTCCAGTGCAGATTCCTGCCATACCAGCTGCATCCATTTATCAGCCTTATTTGCTCACTGGATGCACATTAGCATCCTTTGTTCGATATTAATTATTGTTTTACCTGTCTCTAGTGGAACTGTGAAACCTTTGATCTGTGGGAAGAAAGGCTGGTCTGTCTGACTGCAGGTTGGACCTGCCTGCGTGCTCCGTTGCTGGATTACTCATTTACAGCTTAACCTCGTGATAGCCAAAAAGGAAATGGCCTCAAAAACCTTAGCATACCAGACAAGTTCACATCGTAGCTTCACATGAACAATTTGCCCTTTTTTGTGTATTAGTAAATACGTACCAGGTGGAGACTTGGACTTGACCAGAGCAGTCTGTCACCCAGTCACACTGATTCAGGATTTGAAGCAAAAAAAGAGAACCGTTTTTATACTTTCAGGTGTGTTCTGCACCCTTATCCGTGCTTTGTATGGGATGCAACGGTCTAGTGATGCTGAACCAAACATTTTGCAGCACTGAATTTTTTTCTGTTCATCTTTAAAAGGAAAGGCATCTCAGTATCAGCAAGCTGGATTACTAAAAGCAAACTCTTAACAAAACCTCATATAACTACACTTTGAAGCATGGGTCATAGCAAAGTGTTTGTACTACAGGTTTTCATTACATACTTTCCTTCATTGCCTGTTAATTCTCAAAGAACCATTGCCAACCTTTGCTTATTACGCTAATTACTGTGAATATATTGCTCCCACCTGATTCCTCCTCTCCAGTGGAAGTTGTCCCTTGCTGTATTGGTTCTTCAGGGTGGGGACACTTGAATTTGCTATTAGGAGCTTGAGTGATTTCTAGCAGAGGTTGTTTGTAGTCTTTTTCCTCGATGAAACAAAGAAACGGCTGAGCCGCATCTTGAAGCGGTATGGCTGTATGAGCGTGATGCTGCGCTTGTGCTGCCCGCTGCTTCTGGAAGGTAAGGGTGGGTGTAGTCCTTCTGGGGCTCGCACTGCCAACCCTTCCTCACAGGGAGGAGGTATCGGGTCATTTGGAGCTAGCACGGGTGTCTCGGAGATGGTCCTGCCACATGCTTTACAGAAGCGCAGTTCCCACAGTATTTGGGGAATGTATTTTGCAGGTGAAGAGATAAGAGATTAGGGTTTGTCCAGTTGTCTAGGAGGTTAATAAATCCCAGATACAAGCGAGGGGAAATTCCTGTCCCATTTGAAAATATCGGCTGCTGTTTTTAACCGGATTGGGATTTCATCTGTGAAGCTCTGTATTGCATATTTCATCTTTCCTGTTTATTTTTTGCCTAGGCCAGCTGTCCTTGTGGCAGAAGGAGATGGATGGACCAGTCTCTGCTCTTTTGCAGACAGGCGAGCTGGAAGCATGTCAGTTCTTGACTTACCTCTGGGTTGCGTTGGTGCAAGGGTTCAGCACAGCTTGTGCACAAAAAATTTTCCTGGCTTTTGTAGAAACTTTTCTGCTTTGGCTTCAGATGGAGAGGGACTTGAGGGACGGAGCTGACCATATGGTCTGTGAGGGGGGAGTGAGGGCTGCTGTCTCTCTGTGGCTCTAGGCATAAGCAGGCAGGGCCAGGGGCTGTTCTCTGCATGGAGATGATATGCTATGCCCTGACCACATCTGTTCTGTTCAGCTCTTTAGACTCCAAAACAAGGCAGTCATTTCCAAACTGCCTATTGACCCTGGTCAATGCAATGTCACAGAATCATAGAAGGGTTTGGGTTGGAAGGGATCTTAAAGATCGTCTAGTTCCAACCTCCCTGCCATGGGTTGGGACGCCTCCCACTAGACCTGGTTGCCCAAAGCCTCAGTCTTCATGCTATATGTCTTCAGTCATATATAGAAACTAATTTGAAAGATGGATTAGCTGACCTGGGCCCAAATTGGGCAAGGAAAGCTCTAAAAATTTCACATGGCAAATAGGTTCCGGTGCCTGGGCCCCGACACCACATTAATACCGATAAATGAATAAATAAATGAATCCTTTTCTTCTGTAGGTTGCGGTAGACCCTTTAGACTGCTGGCTCTTGCACACTGTTGAATTACAGAAAAACCCATGGACTCAGCAGCAGCATTTCTTTTATGAATGATGCACTTCTCACAGTGCCTGTGAGCTCTGGAAAAGGGAGGCTGCTTTTACAGGGAACAAGGGGAAAAACCTACTCCCACAGAATCAGTGCTAAGACTCCTGGGGTCCTCAGCAGGCCCTCTCATTGCACTGTAAAATTCCTCCTGGGTCCCCAGAGGGGGACTTGTATGCAAACGTGAGTTGATGATGGGACTTCCTTCGTTCCATGGTTCCAGAAGGTTGATGTAATACCAGCATATCTGGTTTAACTGTTACCTGCTCCGTCTAACAGATTAGGGACATCCAGAGGAGCAAGTAGAGGAGAAACACCTTTGTCCTCCTATTCACCCTCACCATATGCCCAGAATTGTCTCCCCTCAGCTCTTATTTCAAATGAGGGTTCTGAAGGTCACCAATAGGATCAGCTTCTGGAAACAAGGGTAAAGGGATCAAGCTGGAGCACTGTGTATTGATGGGAGGCATCCTCCTAAGCTGCTGAACTCTTGATCAGCAGTAGGGAGATGGGCTGTTCTTCTCCTATCTCACCTGTTTCTCTCCCTTGTTTCTAAAGGGAGCCAAGCGTGACTAGCTTATTTGTGTAAGTCTGCATCTTTTCTTGATTTGATGATTCTCACTGTATTTTGCTCTTTTTGCTCCCAAGGCCCAGTGAAGTCTTTTGTCTCTTCACAGATACCCTATTCAGGCAGAGGGTGGACTTGGGACCCTGAAGTGCCGGGTGGAAGGGAACCACATAGGTTGGTGAAAAGGGCGGGGGAAAATCATGGGTTATTCCTGCAACTCCAGAGGGCAGAGAGAGGGTGTCAATCATGAGTTCTTGCTCTGCCTCCAAAGTTAGGAATGTTGCTTGGGGCTGGGTCCACAAAACCTGCTTCAGATGAAGGCTTACCAGTCTTCAGCATAACCACTGCCATGATTTGCATCCTCTGCACAGCCTTGGAGAAAATGAAGTGCAGTGCTCCAGTGAAACCATGACATGATATGGACATTGCTGACAGCATCAATGTGATTTGGGGCCTTTGCTCAGTTTACTCCTTCTAATTTAATCATTCTTGTACGTGACAGACCTTCCCTTTATGGCTTTATTAGAAGAATAAATTGGGTGCTCCCTTCTATTCATAGTCTTGCTGGCAGCAGGATGGATCCATTTCAATTTTCCTTGCTTCCAAGCACTCTGAAAAAGTTTCTCATTTCTTTCCAAGGCTTTGTATGAACAGCATGCTTCCTGCTTAGGAAAGATGATCTGAGTTAAATATATAAAATAGAAATTAAGATCTATCTCTTGTAGACGCTGATGAGGTATCTTGGGATATCTGGGATCTCTCCAGTGGGGTGTCAGAGATAATGGAGGTCCTGAAGGAGGTCTACACCTTCCTAGCGTGATAAGTGAGGTCAGATAGGATCCACAGGGTCTACGATGACACAAAACACTTATGCTTAGGCAACCAAATCCTGCCCCTGAGATTCAGCTTGCAGGTTCAGATATGTAACTGTAGGTATCTACAGTATAGTGTCTACCTACAATCTAGGGTTCTCCCTGAGCAGATAGTCAGTTCGATTCCTGCACACACTGCTGAAATCAGCACAGTTACACTGCTGTGAGGGAAGTGCAAGGAAGAGGAGAATCAGACCCAAGATACCTGGACAAGGTTTGGTAGGATGTACTCTTCATGGAGCCCTCCACGCTTCTGCCATAAAGCATATTACTTTTCTCCCCTCCAGGGTCCCACAATGTTAGCTTCTCGGTGTTTAACAAAGGAAAGTGAGTAAAAAAATAAATCTTTTTCTCTGTTTTTCCGTGGTTTTGGATGGGGACACAGCTGCACTTGAGCCCAGGATAAGTGCATGATGTTTTTACTGAATCTTGTGTTTCATTGCTTGGAAATGAGGTTTTGCTATCTTGAGAAGATGATCATCAGATTCGGAATGAAAAGGGAGAATATTCCTCCCCCAGAGCATCTCTGCTTTGGGGTTCTAATACCTTAGCTTCAGTACCCAAAGCATGAGTCATCTGTTAAGCCTAGCTGAATAAAATCCTTTCACCTCGCTTTTAACTCTTCATCCAAATGGGAAAGGATTTAGCCATAAAGGAGGTGAAAATGGGTTCTGACAGTGTCAAAACCATACTTTACAATGGGACAGTATTTCTAATGAAGAGTTTCAGTCATGTAATGGAGTGTCTTGAATCAGTGCCTCAATGTGCTGGTGAAAGGTGGTGTTGGTTCTTGTAGAAATGTTCCACCGTTCCTCTGGAGAGCAAGTGTCCAGCTCTGCGAAAAGAACATCTACTTTAGCTTAAATGGCCAAGGATCTCTCAGACACTTTCTCTCTCTTGCAGGTCAGCAGTGCACAACGGGGCTTGGCTCATCAGTGCCAAACAGGAGCTTTTCTTGTATCAAACGCATTCAGGTATTGCACGGATCCACCTCACTGCCTGCATTGTCTTTTGGTAGTCCCAGCATGGTCTAAGAATAGACCTCTCATGGCTGCTCTTCCCAAGGATGTAATCCCATTGTGTCCTCATTTTGAGTGTGCCACTCCCCTGGTACGGGCTTGGCCACACAAAAAGTTACAGATCAAAAATTTCAGGAAGAGCAGATTTATGTGTTAAAGCTGGGCGTGCTGCCATAGGCTACATCCTCAGTGAGTTGGTGTTCCTCTCGGGGTTACGTTTGAACTCTGTTTTGGACAGCCTAACCTGAGACAGTCAGCCTGGCAGTACCGCTGGGTTTGGGATGATGTTGTCTTATTGTTATTCCTTTTCCTGTCAGATCAGTTGTAGGCTTGAGGTGTGGCACCTAGAGAAGCCTTTCCCCCTTAAATCACACTGTATTGGGTAAGGTTGAGATTTTAGAAATGCAGATTTCAGGATGAGATACATCCCACATCAGCTACAAGGAGGAGGTGATGTTCAGCCACTCCATGGACTGAGTTCTGGATAAATGGTGAATGGCAGGTTTACTGCACCATAAGTTTAAAAAAAATAAAAATTAAAAATATTAAGGTACATGAACAATAATCACCTCCACATGACATTTACAGCTATATTGTAGAGAGAAGACAATGAAATCCTGACCACCTGCTCAAGATTACGGTCATGGGCAAATAGTGTCCAAGATTCAGCAAGGCTGTATGCCCAATAGCCAAAGCAGAAGTAGGGAATTAGGGACTGCAGAGCACTGGGCAGCCTTTGACCATAGTCGGAGGCTGCATAAAGCTTGAAGACCACTTGGTTCACCTGCACAAGTCCTCAGCAAGGTCTCATCAAGCTTTTGCCATTAAGTTGGCTGAAATTAATGTAATGAATGCTGTAGTTCCTAGGGCTGTATCTGAGAAGCTTGGTTCAAGAGATAACAAAAACACTTTTATTTTTAGAACATAGCCAATACGTGTATGCATTTTGTATATTGTTTATAGCATCCAGTTTGTTTCACCTATAAATTCAAATCACTTTGTAAAGGAGGGTAATTTTGTGTCAAATTTTATTTATAAATCGGGCCACAGTAAAAAGAAACAACCCTAAATGGAGTTGGCTATTGGCAGAGCACCAGCAGAAACAAGATCTGCCAGATCTATCCAGTAGACAGTACTGCACTTGACACTAGTCAATACTGTAAAGTTTAAATATCAGATAAATGAAGAAAAAAATGCAGATCTGGACAAACTTCCGCCATATTTTTATTAGTCTGTTTTCAGAACTGTACAATTGTGTGGTTAAACTAGGACATATGACTGCAAAGTGAGTAAATGTCATAAAAGAGAAAAATAGGTTTCCAGCGTGGAAAGGTATGACTATAACAGAGAGAAAATCCCAAAAGATTCTCGTGGTCATGATGTGGACACTCCGATGTTCAGCTCCCTCCATTTGTCCCTGAAACCTACGGAGCAATTGGAAAATGTGGTAACACTTAAACCTACAGTCTAAATTGAGAAGAGAGTCAGAGAAGGTCAAAAGGATTAAAACAGTTTTAATTCCACTTTTTTTTTTTTTCCAGGGCTGCTCAATAGCACTGAATATACTGGTTTTGCAACCTGAGCATGACAGATGCAGCCACTGCTAAGTAACAGTGCGAGCATTACGGTATTTCTCCCATCATGCAGCCAAGTTATCCGTGTTGTTCATTCCTGGTGTAATCCTGCGGCTGCTGAAACCCCTGTGAAGGATCAGTGGGATTCCTGTTTCATTCACAGGAGCCTGCTCCGGCTGGAAACAGTGCAAGTGCTCTGCTGGCTCAGACAGAAATAGGGCAGGGATTAACCTTTCCAACGCTCGTTTTCAAATTCCTCTTTTCCTTCCTCTGTAGAAATAGCCTCTGTGTTCCCAGCTGGTGGGAGTCTCGGAGGAGGCACTGATCTCACTGTCACGGGAGATTTCTTTGAGGAGCCGGCTCAGGTCACTGTAGCAGGTAAGATGAGATGTGTTAAATGGTTTAATTAATTATTTATTATTTTTAATACAGTGGCCGTGGCCCTGGCCACAAAACCCAACTTATGTTGATGGATACCAGTGCAGGAATTGTAGGATTTGCCATCAGGAAGCTCCAGGTATTCTGGCTGTGGGCATGAACTATTTTCACAGAATCACAGAACCACCGGGGTTGGCAGGGACCTCTGGAGATCATCTACTCCAAACCCCCTGCCAGAGCAGGGTCACCTACAGCAGGATGCACAGGATGGTGTCCAGGTGGGTTTGGAATGTCTCCAGAGTGGGAGACTCCACCACCTCTCTGGGCAGCCTGTGCCAGTGCTCTGCCACCCTCAAAGGAAAGCAGTTGCTCCTCATGTTCAGATGGAACTTCCTGTGGTCAAGTTTGTGCCCATTACCTCTTGGGCTATCACTGGGGGGGACTCCAAAAAGACTGGTCCCATCCTCCCGACACCCTCCCTTGAAGTATTTATAAGCATTGATGAGATTTTGCTTGCTTGATAATACAAGCCCAGGTTTTTAGCGAAGTGTTGACCCCTTTTGGAAGCAAGATAGGTTCATGCTGGAGCTCAGCTGTGTTTCCAAGTCTCATATGGCACATTTGTCTCCTTTTCGTGCTGCCAGGTGTCCCCTGTAAAGTCAAGCACGTCTCTCCCCGGCAAATCAGATGCACCACTGAGCCTGTCAGCAAGGGCAGGAGGCTTGGTGCCCCCCAGCCAGGTACAGTATTCAAATAATAAGGTCCAAACAAGCAAACACACAGATGGAAATGGAGGGCAGAAATTGTTTGGTGATGAATGCGATGAAGAAATTGGGTTTTCCGAAACGCCGTCTGTTTCAACATCGATCCGGTTTCTCTTAGGTTTGATAGGGAAAAGGGCCACAGTAATGATCAGAGGGCTGGAGCACCTCTGCTGTAAAGACAGGTTGGGAGAGCTGGGGTTGTTCAGCCTGGAGAAGACAAGGCTCCAGGGAAACAGTATAGCAGCTTTCCAGTACATATAAGGTCTTATAAGAACGATGGGCACAGACTTTTTAATAGTGCCTGTAGCGATAGGACAAGGGTTAATGGTTTTAAACTAAAAATAGGTAGGTTCAAACTAGATATAAGGAAGAAATTTTTTATGCTGAGGGTGGTGAAACCCTGGCCCAGGTTGCCCAGAGAGGTGGTGGATGCCCCATCCCTGGAAACATTCCAGGTCAGGTTGGACGGGGCTCTGAGCAACCTGGTCTAGTTGAAGATGTCCCTGTTCATGGCAGGGGGGTTGGACTAGACGGCCTTTAAAGGTCCCTTCCCACCCCAAACCATTCTATGATTCTATAGTAAGGAAAGGCAAAGTGGAGAGGTCAGCCCACCACTTGCAGATGGGTGATGATGGGAGGAAGGTCAGCCTGGTGTGTAGGGCTATGGAAAATGAAGGGAAAAAAAGTATGGATAATATTCAGAGGAAGGATAGCTAAACTAGAGCTACTGCAGAGGCTTCTGGGGACACTGCTTGAGTGAAGCACTACAGTAGGAAATTATTGTGCATAAAATGAGGATTAGCTCATTTTGACTGTGGGTCATCTCAGTACCTTTTCCTGCAAGAGCAGACACGTGAGTTTGGTTGGATGCTCTGCTCTCTGCAGAATTCCGTTCTTTCTGGTGGAGGATTTCAGGGTAGAACAAACTCCCTAAAGCGAGATCTGTGTTCTGCCTTGGACTGCAAAAAAAGGCCCACAAACAGCGTCAATTTATTATTAAAACTTTCTGTTCTGGCCTGCCTCCTTATGCCACTGATTCTGGCATGTGCTCTGGGATTCTTATTGGCTGCTACTGAGAACTCTTTTATTTTAACTTTCTAGGAAACAGAGGGCTGCTCTTTGAAGTCTGGGATGACGCCTCTGATCTGACAGAAGCAGGTCCTGGATATAGATGGCAGTTTGTACCTAATGCCAGCTCCCCAGTAAGATTTCTGGCTGGGGCAAAGAAGTCCTTCAGGTACTCAGTGATCTTAAAAAGAGATGAAGCCATGGTAGTCACCTTTAGCAGTGTAAGGTGTAGCAATAATACCTGACAGCTCTTTATAGCAGAGCCTTACTGCATAGCGCCTACAAATCAAAGCAAACCCTCTGCTCCGAGGTCCTTTTGAAGCTCAAAATATGCAGCAAAGTGTTTTATTTTTCCTCCTTTTGCTTTCACTCAGTATTTCTGCTCTACCTGGCCTCTGTGTGCTGAAATACCACAAAAGAAATTGCTGCGGAGG
>VYXH01006114.1:295599-336473 GCA_013397275.1 Burhinus bistriatus | reverse complement strand
TGTGGAGCTTGGAGACATGGTTTAGTGGCAGCCCTGGTAGAGTAGGGTCAATGGTTGGACTAGATAATCTTCAAGGTCTTTTCCAACCTAAACAATTCTATGATTCTATGATTCCAGTTCGAGGCTGTCTTGGGCTGGAGCTCTGGCCAGATGTGGAGGGCCAGATCCTCAGCTGATGTTGGCAGCTGCAGTGTAGGTGGAGTTAATGGAAATACACTGATTTGCCCCAAGCTGCGAAAATATCTGAAGTGTGTTGGTGCCCATTGCCTCTTCAGATACGTCCTAGAAAAGCTGTGCAATATGCATGAATGTTACCATTTTTCTAATCACTTCCGTTTTTCTCAGTTGACCTTGTGTGTGATTTTGAGGCTTTTCCTGCCTGTTCAGGGTTAAGACTTTGCTTGAGAAGCAATGCACAACAAAGTGACCGACAACAAAACCATACTTATTTTCATGGAGCTGGGTTTTTTTTTTTCGTTTTTGAAAACTTCTGTAAAGCGTGAATGACACTTAATGTGAAAATGGGTAATTTTGAGATTCCTTCAGTTCTAAAATCTCTGTGTTTGTTTTGTTATAACTTGGTCTCACAGTCTTTCCTTGTTACTCAGCGTACGTGTGAAGGTAGGGTGTGGGGCTGGGGTTTTTTTGCAGTAACGCTTTTGTGTATTATGGATGTTCTACTTTTGCTTAGCTCCAGGCTTCGTGGATTTTTTGTGGCTCCACAGACCAACAATTACACCTTCTGGATTCAGGCAGATGGTCAGGCGTCTCTCTACTTAAGTTTGTCCCAAGATCCAGGACACAAGGTATTACTCTTGGCAAAGAAAAAATGAGATCAGGATAGGAAATGGTTTTAATTAAGGTCATAGCAAGTGGGAATTTCCCCAGTGTGAATTGACTTATTGGCTCTTATTATGAATCTGTTGCAGAGTGAAATCTGTATGATTATATTCAGTGTTTTACATTGGCTGTATCAGCCGCTCAGCTCATGAAAAACTCATTCTTGCAGCCAGAGTCTTTACGTTTTCCAGAAGAGCTTTTTTGTTAATTCAGTGCATCACCATCGATCTGTGCAAGGGGACCTGGAGGCTTGCTGTCTGAATTCCTCAGTTTACCTCCTTTTTTGTCAGTTGAAATTTTGCCCTCTGAAAACATTGGTCCTTCCCTTTGTAAAGCTGAGATGATGTTGTAAATGAAGGTGATCTATTGCTCTGGGTTAATTTTAAGCCAAGTAACTGAACAGGCCTAGAAGAAATATAAAGGACTTCTTGTCTATAAAAAAAAAAAGTAGCATTACTGGTCTTACTAATGGTAACATACCATATCTCAGAAGGCTGTAGACATAGTTCTTTCTTTTGCATTTGGAGGACATGAAATGTAGAACTGAAGTCATTGATGAAAATTTGCCTGGGGAACTGTTATTAGGGCTAGAGTCAGCCATAAGAATTATCTTTTTTTATGGTATTGAATCCTAAACCAAAGCTCTTTGATGATGGCTTTTTCCTGTATAGTAGGAAGGAATGTGTCAACCATCAACCCACTGTTATCAGCTATAAACACAAGTCTGGTTTTTCTGAGCTGTGATATTGGACAAAGCATCTTTTGGGGCTGGAGAAATGTCTTTGTAACTGATTGATTTGATTGGTCTGGACATAGGTGAGAATAGCTTCTCTCCCTGCCGGCAATTCGGAGCGGTCTGAGAATTGGGTGAAGAGTTGGAGTGAGCGTTGGCAGCCAAAATCCCCAAAATTTGAGCTAACTGCTGGTTCAAGGTACTACCTGGAAGCACTGCATCATGGAAAGGCACCCAGCAATGGGATGAGGGTTGGAGTCCAAATACATAACACGTGGCTGAATCCTCACGTGGTGAACGACTACTACATCGAGAGACACGAGATTCGGGCTCACGCCTTGCGTCTTCCAGAAGTGCAGGTCAGTGCTGTGTGCTTGACCCTGGGAGCTGGACTAACCTTGATGCAGTTGACCCAGATGGCAGCCAATGCTAACCCTAAAGGCCTTGTCGGTGCTAGACACGAAAATGTGTTCCCACCGTGTTTTCAGCCTGCTGAGATAGTTGATGAGAACGGCATCATGAGCTGAAGGTGTTCGTGGGTTTTACACGCATTGGTGGGGATATGTAAACACTATGGTTGTGTTACAATGCAACACTCATCAACTGATTCTATATAAAATTCTGTAATCCGCTCCATGTGTCAAAGTGTAAGCGATGCTGACTCCTCTCAGGTTTTATCTCACTCATTAATGCCTCACCTTGTTAACTAATGCTAATTAATACAAGTTTGGAATAGTTTTTATTCTCCCCTCCCTTAGTGATGGCACACTCAAAGGGCGTGTTATCTGGTCAACCTTATATTGCAATCGGATGATAGAAACTTTCAGCTTGATGAAGTGCTCTGCAATGAGGGAAATTTGTCCTGGTGGTTAAACCTCAGAACTGCAGATCAGGAGCTTTAGGGACCCTTTGTGGCTCTCAGCTTGTCTGCACAGGTCATGTATCCCTTGTGCTCCTGTTAATCTAGAAATGGGAACCCAAGGCTTGTGTCAGGAGAGACCGTGGAGGACAAAAGCAGTTTAAGAGTAGCTGAAGGGACTCTTGATTTACAGAGGCTTAAAAAGGCAAAATGCTGGTGGTAAAATCCTCCTCAATAGAAGATACCAAGTTTCAAGTCTTTGCGTCTCATGCGCTTTGTATCTGTTTTCATTTATTTGTTTGCTTCTTTGCTCACCAGATGTTGACCGTGTCTGGTACGGGCTGCTTCAGTATCTCCCAGAATAACGTATCACGCAGAATGATCTCCACAAATGCTACAGCTCGCCAGGTAGGCATCATTAAACGCAGACACCCGGTCCTCTGCTGGGGTGTAATGGATGGAGCTCTGGTACTTGACAGCAGTTAAGTGTTTGGCCCAGAAGCTGAGCTAAATGTTACATGATGTAGGGGTGATTTTTGTTACTGGGTGTGTTTCACAGTGGGATTTTTTGGGGAGCTGACTCCCAGGTATATTCTAAGCATATCACAGCATCTGAGCTTGGCCTGTCATGTCTGCAATGAAGTACGTAGTATCTTCGGATACCAGACCCTTGGACTACTCCTCTAAGACCAAATGTGTGGTGTATGGTTCTTGTTTCAGGCAGGAGCTCTTATCTAGCTTCTTCAAAATCTTATAGTCTCTTGATGCAGTAGTTGGTCCCTGTCAAAAGTACCCTGGGTGATAGCTTCATGTTAGTTGTTGGACATCTAGTTGACACAGTTGGTGGAGCCTGGAGGACCGTGCAGATGTCCGGGCTGTGATATAGCTCGTGTAAGGAATTTACACCTTTCTGAGGAGGATGCTAGATGCCTAAAGGATGCCTCACCCCCCCCGAAGGGTGTTAAAGCTGGAAGTTCATTCTCTGTGTTGAGCTGAATCTTATTCTCTACCATTTGGCTACCTGCCTGGTCAGAGCTGCCTTGCCACTGGTCCCTAGCTGATGAAAAATGTCGTGATGACCTGCGTGTTGAAGCTCTCTGCTTAAATGAACCAGACACCATTGTACTGTGACTGCTTTTCCTTTTCTTTTTTTTTTTTTTAAGGTGCAAACAGCAATAGAGGAACTTCTTTCAATAAGGTGTGGAACTGAGCCAACTTCTGCTAAAATCCTTTTCCGCGATGGCTTTGAGAAAGAAGGTAGTCATCTTCTGTGACAAATAAGCAGTGTTTATTGTGACAGCTGATTTCTTTTCATGAAATAAATGTACTCCAAACTTTTAATGATAGCGAATGTACACATTTAATGTGTTTAACTACACAGATTTGTTTCTCAGCTGTTCATTATTTGTATGTATTCTGATGGGCAAGTTTATGGAGCTAATGTTAAAACCAACATGATTAACGTAATAATGAGAGCTTCTTTCTGTAGTACGTTGCACGACTCATTACAATGCACTTATCAAAGCAGGTGATATGCTTTTGTTGTTAGAAATGTTAGGAGTAGAGACAAAAAACGCAAGTTCTGGAACACGTGAAATTATTCATGTTTCAATATGTCTGTTGGGGAAGAAAATCTGGTGTAGCCCATAACTACAGCTCAGGTTGTGGAAACAGCTGATTCTGACTCTGGAGGTCTTCGCTTCCAGTGTTTCTTGACTGAAACAGTGCAAATATCTGTGGAATACTTCACTGGTCAGTCAAGGTGCAAAACGTCTATTGTTTTTGTAAAAACAAATAAAATAATTATTGATAATAGTTTTCTAACATAAAGATATTGTGCACATCAGAAAGTTACTCCATTTCATGTATCTGACAGCAATAATAGTATATTAATTCTATGCCAAAAAGTAGGTGATTGCCTAGAGACCCCATATCATGTCCTCATATTCTGTATGGAAAGGGACCAGGCCCCATCCAGTAATATTTATATTTGGTGATTGATTCCTCCAAGTGGAGGAAAGCCATTAATTAACTTAATTCTGGGAGGATGGAAGCTTTAGGCAAAAAATGGAAATGGCAATTGGATATTCTTAATCTAATTATGTAATCCCAGATCTACAATTCTGCCAACAAAAAAGAGGAAAAACTTGAGCTAAAAGCCAACGATGGTTCAACAGTACAATAGGAAAAAAAATTGATATATAACGAATAGAACAAAGGGGAACTTGAATTTTTTAATTGTAAAATGCAGAAAATATTAAAACACAGCAGAAGAATGGTGAAATTGTGGTGAATGGATGCCAGAAAATTAAAGGAATAGCCACTTGCATTCAGACCTAGCGTCCGTTTAGCCTGGTGCCTTCTCTTCAGCAGAAACCAAAATGGATGTCCAAGGAAAAGTAAAAACTGGATGACTATGTACAATAATTCATCATTAATTCTCTCCAAATATGAAGTGTTTTCAGCTCAGTTTCCTGAGTGTGATCTTTTTATTTAATTACCTTCAGCAGCTCTCCCTTCCCTGTACTTACACAGTCTCCCCTTGAACACAGCTGAACTACTACGTAGTTTCTTCCAGCGAGTATTTCAACAGATCCACCACCTCTTGTGCAAAGAACCACAACTACATCCTTCTGATTTTTTTTTTTTTTTTTTCCCCATACTCTGCTACTAACTTCATTTGGCAGGCTCTAGTTCTCTTACTGGAAGAAAAGGTGAATTGTCAGTACTTACTGGTGGAAGAATGTATCTTACGTACTAGCAACAGAAGAAATCCCAGTAGGTTTTCAGCAGCGTGGTTGATAAATGAAGGGAACAAACAACCCGAAAGGGAAAGTGGATTCACTGTTGCTTTATACATCAATTTGCAGCTTTGCCTGAGTGTTTTCTGGAAAGGAAGGGAGGATTTGGTCAAACATATTCTGTATGGCTAAAGACAGTGTTACTTGCCATGAGGTTTCATGGTCAAAACAGCAATCTAATGGTCCCTCCTCCTGTCTTCCAGCATCCTTAAACTGGGGAACAATTGCCTTGTAGATGTTCACCATTTGTCTGGGCAGGAGTAGGACTGTTTGACAAACTTTGGATACCCACTTCCTGAATTTTCATGAATGTCTTGACATTATTGGTGTCTTCTGAATCATTTGCAAGCCTCTCATCCCCTCTTGCTTTTGGTTTGTTTTTCTTTTTTTTTTGTTTTTTTGTTTGTTTTTTTTTTTAATCTCTGTCAGATATGAAGGGCTTGATTACTAGAGGACACATTGTCAGTGGTACGGAGCCTTTCTGTGGGAGGTTCAGCATTCACAGACCAACCCAGCTGGTGAAGACTTCCCCATCAACTCTACCAAGATATGATCTTACTAAATACACACATGTAAGTGGCTGCTCTTGATGATTAGGTTGCACCGGGGAGTGAATACTCGGAGTCAAATCAGCATTATGAAATTAGCTGGTCTGTTTCGATTTCTAGATTCACAAAGATTCATGTCTTTGGACTATGCTTGTGGACAGAGCAGAGGGTCTTTTATTGACTGGGTGGATAATTTGAGATCCCTGAGATGTAGATATTGTTTAACACACCTGGCTGCTCTCTGCTCCTGGGGATGCAACCCTTGCTGAGGGAAAGGAAAAGGTGGGATTGTGTTGGGAAAAGATGGAAGACGCAGGGATGACCACTTGTTGACGAAAGGAAAAAAATCCTTGTTATCTGGCAGTCCAGTCTTGCTCACTTTTCTGCTCGTATTCCACATCTATTTTTAACAGGATTAAGGTCTTGATTTCAACTCTGTCACCCTTTCTTTGCCGGATGGGGGAAGGCAAATATTTGAGGGTTGAAAGGAAGGAGACGGGAGGGAAAGACTCATCCCCAAAGCCTCCTGCAGTCCTTCCAGACTACTTCCAGTCCCCTTTCACAGACGTCTTCCAGTCCTATTTCCTCACCTGACACCAGTCCCAAACCTTGTATCCTGCAGATCAAACCCACTCCTCCAGTCTCCTCTCCTCTCTCCCAGGTACCTGAAATCCCCATTGGTACTTCCCAGCCGTGGTTTTCCCCCAAACCTCACTGAAGCCTAAGGGGTCAGTTTGATGTTATGTGGTGGCACACAGGTCACCTGGATGCTGCGCACTGTCTTCTATAGGTGCTATTCAAGGCAATTAGGCCTTAAATGGTGGGTTTTATTGCTGACCTTGAACAACGTGTTTCCTTGTTAATGTCAAACGGGGATTGAAACAGAATATAACATCTTCTACAGACATTACATACAAATAATCTGTGGTTTGATTTGTGAAATTTTTTTCCCCATTTTTGCAGGTGTGTTTTGCACATAAAGGCCACATGAGCAATATCCTTCATATCTCAGTGTCCTACACCAATGTCTCTTTATGTTCAGTGAAGAGGAACCTCACCTGCTTGTGGGATTTCAGTGAAACTGACTCTAAAAGGTATTCAGATACTTATAGTTTCCAGAGATGTCACTTTCTGTGGTAAGAAGGTGTACTAGGAAAACTGGGAGAAGTTCTTATTTGTATGAAACAAATTGTTAGTTGGGGTAAGCAGTGACACATCCTCTGGCCCTGCAAAGGCATTCCTGTAACATGCTTCCATTCTTAGAATCATAGAATCCCCTAGGTTGGAAGAGCCCTCTAAGATCATCGAGTCCAACCGTCAACCTAACACTGCCAAACCCACCACTAAACCATGTCCCTCAGCACCACATCTACCTGTTTTTTAAATACCTCCAGGGATGGCGATTCCACCATTTCCCTGGGCAGCCTGTTCCAATGTTTGATAACGCTTTCAGTGAAGAAATTTTTCCTGATATCCAATCTAAACCTCCCCTGGTGCAACTTGAGGCCATTTCCTCTTGTCTTATTGCTTGTTACTTGGGAGAAGAGACTGACCCCCACCTCTCTACATCCTCCTTTCAGGGAGTGGTAGAGAGTGAGAAGGTCTCCCCTCAGCCTCCTTTTCTCCAGACTAAACAACCCCATTTCCCTCAGCTGCTCCTCAGAAGACTTGTGCTCCAGACCCCTCACCAGCTTCGTTACCCTTCTCTGGACACGCTCCAGCCCCTCAATGTCTTTCTTTTTGAGGACCTGCTGAATAAACCTGCATGTTTCTTGTTATATGCACTAGCTCACCATAGTAATGCACAGACAGAGAGTTTGTTCTGTCTCTGGTAAGCACACCAGAAGGTTTCTGAGGACATTAATGTCATGGTTTCTTTGTCAACAGTCAGTGGATTTTCTGCAGTGAGACAGGGAGATGAACTGAACTTCTTTTCCAGGAAACTTACGAGATCATTGGTACACAAAGTTTTGAAAGTTGGCGTAGACTTTGGTTTTCTTTATTTCACTGAGAATACATGGGTGGAAAACATTTAGTGTTAGAAGTACAATTAGTGTCAGGCAGATGGAAGATCAGGTGTGTCTGAAGAACTTCAGGAAGTGAAGTTGGCAGCTTAGGTATCTCTAAGGTTGTGTGAGACGGTTGTGCGCATGCCTGGAAGGGAAAGAGGGGGGGTGGGATTAAATTACTACAGGGTGGAGACAGCTGGGAGCCTTGAGTGATCATGTGGTCTTCCCAAGGGGGCTGGACTCTGGATTGACCCCTGTTGAGGTCACTGATGCTATCGTAGTGTTTTTGCCAAAAATAGAGCAATGGTAGTCACTCCCACATCCCACTCTCGTGATGCAGAGGGGGACACCTAAGCAGAGATGTAAAGCTTTGTTTGTCATTAAGGGGAACCCAACAGAGACCTGTGATCACAAGCCATTGCGCACATGTGGTGGGTATGAGTGAATAACAGCAGTAATAACGGCAGTACCCGATGTTACCTGGGATCTTCACAAAGCGCTTCAAAAGTCAGTTATTGCCACTACCTCACAGCAAAAGAGAGATTGCACAACCTTGGTGTCTTCCAGCTGGACGTTTACCTGCACTGACCTCTGGAAGGGGTGTGTGAATCACTCCACGCTTCTCCAGGACCTCCCTGCCAATTCCCCAGTGTTTGTGCATCAGATAGACTTGCTGAGCCCTGTGCTGCAAAAGGAAACATCTGGGTCATTTTATCTTGATGAAGTCATCATCGCAGACAGAGTTGTGACTGGTAAAGGAATCTGTTTTTTTTTTTTTTTTTCTTTCCTGTTAATGTTACCTTCTTACCAGGATATTCCATTAAAATCTTTAATGATAGGGCTGATTGACTGAAACTTTTTCAAAGGGGAAGGACGTTTCACAACAGCCAAAAAGTAATTTTGTTTTCTTGAACTTATATATTTTTTTTTTTTTTGTGCAAACAATCCTGAAGGAATTACCAAATATAAATATTCTTGGTTTATTTGAAAACGTGTTTCTACAAATGTAACTCTTGAGTGGTCTTGCCCAGACAAAAACAAACAAAAAAAACCTCCATGCAGATATGTTTCCAGCTATGAAATGAAAATAACCTAGACATAGTGACAGCTGTTCTCCTTGCTCTAATGAACGCTTGTGCTCTTTTTATTTCAGTGTCTCAGAGAGATCCCAAACCCCCTCGGCCAGGTGGGAGGGTAGTTGAAGCGGTATCCGTGGTGGGATCTTCTCCTGTTTACAATGTGTCCTGGATGATGTCTGGCTGTGGTGCAAGTCTGCCCCTTCTCTCCCTAAGGTAGGGGCAGTGAGTAGATTATCTCAATACCCCGTAACATGTCTTGCAGTTCACCTGGACATCTCTGGAGCTGGTTGTCATCTAAGACAGGACATGAGATGTAATGGAGGACAAGACTGCAGGTTGGCAGTCCGTGTGCTTCCATTGGAGTCTTCTCCTCTAGGCGTTTCAAATGGCCCGTGTTCAGACTGTTTAGACTACCAAATCCTGCACAGATATCTGTACTCAGTAGATGGGCTGCAGTTCTAAATTAAGATACTGTTATGGTTTGAGAAACCCACAACAATTTATTGCCATTTACACAATTATTCTATTACCTGATGACCCTTCCCCACCCAGGAGGAGGGAATCAGGAAGAAAACCAGGAAACCCAGGGGATGAAATATANCCTGTGTCGCTCAAACCAGGACAGATACTTAATTTCACTTGCAGCACATGAGCGTTTTGAGCTTTGCTCACCATACAGGATCTTGAACATATACGGTACACATCTTGGTGAAAGTATCTGATTCTGGCATGAATCAGATCTTCTGGTTCTTGAAGTTCAATTGTATGAGTGGGAATCAGTTGCTGAACCAGGGGTGCTTAAGATGTTTCAGCTAACCTGGGGTATGTAAGACATGCACGGGCCACCAAGATATGATGTAGGACTAGAAGGAGATCTAAGCCTTCCTGGAACCATGGATGGAGATCAGCCAGAGATGCTCCCAAACACCATTCATGACACCAGTTTCCATGTTAGGCAATGGAAGTCCACCTTATGTGTCCGTGTTTACTGAGATGGTTTCTATTTTGGAAGTCCCAACAATAAAAGAGGAGGCAGCGCCGTAGGCTAACCAAACCAGAGAGAAAAACATTAAAGGGCCATACTGGCAGAGAGTAAGTCCTGTAAAACTTGGATTGTATCCAGTTGAGTCAGCAAGGACCTGATGGGAATAGACCCAGGCAAGAGAGAAGCTGGCAGGGTGCAGCCTCTTCTCTGCAGCAGCCAGCTGTTAGTTTGGCTCAGTTATTTCACTCAAAGTGACTTGCTCAGGTGTCCACAGGAAACCTTCTTTCAGAAGAAGGTGAGTGTCGGTCTACGGTAACTTAATTTGGTTTCTTACCTTGGGGTCTCTTCTCCTTCAAGCAAAAACAAAGTGATGCGTCATTAGTTTTGAGTGCTCTGAAGAGAGATGGATTCTCCTTTCAGAGGTGGCTAAAATTTGAAGAAAATTAACCTGTTTGATCTGGTTACCAGAGCAGCCAAGTTCCTGTATTTCCTGGTGAAATCCAAGGCTTTGGTGAATTCACCAGTCACCTGTTGGGCTTCAGAGACGTAATCCAGTCAGCATAAAGGAAAAGACCGACATGGCAATGCCTGGGAGAGAAAGATTTAAGAAGCTCAGCCTGTTTAGCTTACCAAAAAGAGAATTAAGAGATGGATTGATGACAGTACCTCTCACCAGGGGAAAAAATAAAAAAAAAAANNAGAAGCTCAGCCTTTTTAGCTTAACAAAAAAAGAATTAAAAGATGGGTTTATGGCAGTACCCCTCACCCGGGGGAAAAATAAAAAAAAAAAAAGGTGCTTGGCACTGGTGGGCTTCTCCACCTCACAGAGGAAGATGTAGGAGAAACCAGTGTGTGATGCTGAAGCCAGGAAGGCTGAAAAGAGAAATCAGTGCATGCCGTAAGAAATGAGTGGGCTGACCTCTGTCTTTGGGTGCCTTCAAAACAAACCTGGCTCTTTCTCTTGACTGAACACACGCCGTGCTGTGTTCGAATACAACTTGCTGCGCTCGAGGCAGGGATCTTGGCTAAAAATCTGATGTACCGGCTGTACCTCAGACGAGAAGGCTCAGCAGTGGTCCTTTTGGTTTCAGATTCTTGCAATTTGGTCTGCGGAAGCCGTGGCTGAGTTCAGGAGGCTTCAGCTGTTATCCAGACGCTTAACCACATGGTGGCATCGTTGTATCACGGAGAGTCTCCCCTGTGACAAAGGAGAATTTTAGTGGCAAGAGAGAAAATACTTTAAGGTGTAGAAATAGGGCTTTGGGTGAACTCTAACACGAAATATTGCTGTAATTCAGATTTTTATAGCCTCGAAAAGACTATGGGATGAAGTAGAAAAGCTTTTTTGCCATATTGTAGCTGCTGTCCAGGCTGCATTGAGTTGGTCCTTTAAAAACACTGGTACTGGGGCAGGACTTGCTTGTGCTTGGTGCTGTATGAACTGTTTCTTCTACTATAATTGAAAGAGATGTTTTCCCATTGTTTTGTTGTGTGCATTGTCTGCACCATGTAGGTTTAAGTTGGGAGTACTCAATTCTGTTTGAGCTCTGAATGTGTTCTCCTTAGGTCCTTCAAGAGTGTTGCTCCCATAGGTGTCCCTCTGCTGCTGGTGACATGGGGGTGTCAGGAGCGAGGGGTCTTGACTGCTAACGCCTTCATGTGAACCCTCTCTGTCACACAGAGGTGCTTTGCTCGGGGAGGGCTCTAAGGAGTATGGCCACCTCTATGTCTCCACGGAGGATGTGAGAGTCAGCCTCACCATTCAGAGACTACAAAAGTCATCCCCACCTATTGGAGGGACCTTCCGCATCCACTTGGCCAATACAGTGATATCAGGTAAGAGAAGATGCAACTACAGGCCCTGGATTTCTTTTGCAGGAAGCCAAGTGAAGAAGAGACAATACTGAACCTTGGAAGTGTTCAGGTACAGGCTGGCGGGTTAAACCCATTGTGATAGCTGTTAGATCTTTGCATTTGATGTCTTTCAAGACAGGAGTTAAGGATTATAGGTAGGGTAGTATTTCTCAATGTTAGGGGTTGTTCCAAAATGCATACAGCCACTATGAAATATTTGCCATAATATTAATAACTTTGGATCAGCTCCTGAATTGGGATTTTGCATCCCAAGGTTTCATTATGCTGATATTTCTCCAGCATGTGTATTTCTGCTTGCCTTGTATGACAAGACCTTGCAGGTTACCAGGAAATTCATTCTCTTCTAGGATTAGCAGGATTGGTAATTGATTTGCAGATGCCACAAAAGCTTTTACGCATAGAATTGCTCGACTTGAATTAGTCACCTTTTAGATGTGCTAAGTTTTCTTATGTTTGGTTTAAATAATCAGAGAGGCTAAAAATGATAGTCAGTAGGTTAATCTGAACTAGGCCAATGATAAATTTCTTGACGGAGGAACTGATGACTCAGTTATAAAATCAAATAGAGAAATGCAGCCTTAAAATATCTGTGAAATAACTCTTCCCTCTGTATGTTCCTACAATGGCTGAAGGCTCTCTCAATAGTGCCTTGCTTTGAATATCATCTTTTAGACATGTACTTCATTCCTCTTGCCCTGGTCCCAAGTCTTGTGCTTTCCCTTCTTTCTTATGAATTGGTTTAGAGAGATTTATTGTATCTGCAACTTTGAATGGCTACGGGTATCTATGTCAAAAGAAATAAAACAACATTTGCATTTATTTGGGCTTAAGTTCTACAAAGTCTTCTTGAGAGGCTGACTTCTCCCCTACCCCTCTCATCTAGGAAGTTTCTGACCTTTCTATTTTGAAGGAACATGACTTGCACACTGAAATTTCACGTCTCCCAAAAACATAGGTTGCATGTAATGAAAAGGATTACTTAGACAAAATTTCCAACGGTCCCAACTGGAGAGATGTTTCTAGATTTTCTAAACTATTAAATAGCGCAGATCTTTTGGCATTTGAGACCCAGTAAATTTTTGCTGCTTTTTGGCAGTTACAGATGTTTCAAGCACAACAGCCTCACGCTAATAATGAAACATCTTTCTTTTCTACAATCAGGTAGATGTAGTCTCCTAGGGATGAGGATATTCACTCTTTTCCTAATGTCTTTTGTAGGTATTTCAGTGCACGTCTCCTCTCGCCATCTCCGCAAGCTTTTGCAAGACAACGTAGACAATTCTACAGCCCTGTACTTCAACACCAGTGATTTCATCGTGATCAAAGACTCAAACTCTTGCTATGAAAGCATCTGGACACTGACTTGGAAAACAAAAACTGGGGACTTGCCCAATGTTATCAATGTACAGTAATTTCTTTTACTAAAACACACTTTGAAGTCCGTTCAATGGCTTTGGCTTTGGCTAATTCATCCTCCCAGCATTTGTTTTTACACAGATGCCCGTGGGACCTTAAGCTAAGTGTCTTCTCATTAGGAATAGCAGCTTAAGCAAATTCCAGATTAGATGATTAAAAAAACAATTGCAGTTACAGAAGGGGAAATTACAGCTTCAGAGTCTGTACTGCAAAATGAGGAGGCTAGAATGTAATTTCTGAGCTTTGCTGCAGTTCTGCAGAATAAAGGGACTGCTATACAGAAGTGAAAGCTATTATAATCACACTAATATTTCAATGAGTAACTGAAGCTCATTTCAGGTTTGTGGCATCATTTACGGGCCAAGAAGGTCTTTTTCTGAGAACTATTCTGTATGAGTTCATATCTGGTCTCATAAGTCTCAGATGAAGATTCAGTTCACACTCTCCCATCCCAGGATTTATTGTTTAAGTTTTGTGTAATGTAGAAAGGTCTTTTTTGAATAAGGACTCGGACCGAGCTGTTTCCTTTCTCAAAAAAAAACCCCTATTTCTTTGTATATCCACCTTCTAAAAGTGTAAAATTGTCTTTGATGAAGCGATGAGTTCTCATGCTCAAGACATTGGCCTGGATGGGGAAAAAACCTAGAGCTGCATCTTCAGCTGTAGCACAGGCCCTTGCTCCACGCAAAGTCATGCCTTTGAGAAGCAGATATTCAAAGCTCTTCCCATGTCTAATTCCAAATGATATTACTGAGTATTAGAATTTTATTTGCAAATCTGGCTCCTGAATCTCTTTGCCTCAGTTTCTTGCTTGCAAGGTGAGGATGGCAACAGGGAGTGGTTGCAAAGTCTTGGGTAATTAAGGTTTAGACCTGGAGACAGGAGTTGTGGAAGAAGGATGAGAAGAGGTTTCCAGGAGTTATTTACTGCCTTGTAAAGACACTGTATGAACTCTGGGGAATTGCTTCAATTTAAAATCATGGGACAGAAAAGGATGAGAAACATAAATTCTTTGTTCCTTGCCAGGTCTCTGCTGAAAATCTCACTGGTCTGAAGCCAACTATTTCTAGTCGTGTAGTTTATGATGGAGGTGTGTTTATTGGGCCAATATTTGGGGACATGCTTGCTACCTTCAATAACAAAACACAGGTGAGATATGTTGTCACGCTTCCTATTGATTCACCTGGGTTGTGTAGATCCAGGAGTCTCACAGCTATTCAGGTACCTATTTCTGCCACTAAATCCTTTCAGAAATCTAGTGGTTTGTGCTTTGCCATAAATCGGTCAGATTCTGCTCCCTGGTTCGTGGAACAGGACTTTCCTCCAAGAGCTATTGCAGGTGGGGAGAATGGTCATCATGGGTGATGGAAGACAATTTATTTCTTTTGAGGCTGTGGCCAAGGGCTGAGGTTGTCTCTGGACTCCCACCCTTGCTGGGTCCTATGGTGTTGGCCACCAAACTTAGAAATGACACGTTATTCATCTGCAGCATTCCAGCTGTTACACTGATGAGTAAAACAAATGAGACGGTGGCTGCGGTACTAGTCTGTGAATTAGGCAAGTCCCTCAGTGTCTGTGGATCTCAATTCTTCTTGTGTGAAAAGGGACCAAGGAGGGCTTCCTGGCTGAATCAGTCTGCTGGATGGATAGATGTGTTGCAAGTAGATGACTAGAAGAACAGGGGTTGGGAGGAGCTCTGGCTTGCAGAAAGATGGGAGACAGGATCCTGCAGACACCGAGAAAGTCTGGTGATACAGCTTCCAAAGCTGTGTTCTGCTTTGCTTAAGATTGAGCCCTAGCAAGCCTTGCAATTAAATTTGTAATGAGACTGCAGCAGGATAAACAGCTGTCTGAGAGCTGTCACAGTGCTCTCAGTAGCTTAGTGTGGCTAGTGGCATTGCTCTGCAGGTCTACAAGGTGGATGTGGCTCTAGAAAACACTTCTGTTCCCTTCTCAGCTTTAGGGTAACCTTCTTCTCTGTCTCCAGGTGGTGGTGGTGGTGAATGATGTCCTTGCAAACTGTTCTGGTTCGTGTTCTTTCCAGTTCAGCCAGGAATTGACACCCTTAGTCAGCGATGTGGAGTATTCATCAGGTAACGGGGCTTTGTGCCTGAAAAGAGTGGCAAAAACGTTGTTCAGTGAAAAAGACCTACCAGATGCTGACGATTTTGTGTGCATGTTCTTTTGGAAATTTCTGATTTTTATGGAAACTGCACTCGCTAGTGGGGCACTTCTGACCAGCTCCAGTCTCAAAATATGCAGCAGAGGCAGGTTCTTACATCGACAAGAAGATGATAGAGGCATAAAGGGGGGGTAAATGGTGATAAACTTGTTGCTTAGGATAGAAAGTGGCTCTTAGCTCAAGTTATTTTTAATAAAAAATTAAGAAAAAAAAGTAATAGCTGAACAAGGACAGGCAAGAATAGGCATTATGTACGAGGGACAATGAGAAGTTATCGGTAGTGTAGTTTTTAGGATGTCCTGATGAAGATGGTAAAAACTTTTAACTGTTGGTTGAAAGTAAATCCTGGGCACTGCTACACCAAAATTCATGGATTATCTTGTTGATTGTATTCCTTCAGATGCTGGGTCCTGGGCCACAGTAGTTATCAGGGGAGCTGGCTTCACTGAGGAGAAGCCAGCCCTGCAGGTAGAGGTGAACAACACGACCTGCCACGTCATAACATTGAATCAAACCGAAGTGGTTTGCCAGATGGAGGGGCTGCCAGTCGGAGTCTACCAGTTGACACTACTGGTGAGACCTTACGGCTTTGCACTCAATGGCAGCACAGGAGAAGGCATCTTCCTAAGAGTTGAGCCAAAGCTGGTAGCTATCGAACCTCCTACAGCTTCAGACATTGGTAGGTCTGAATGCCAGACTGGCTCTAAGTCCATGTCTGCTTTCTGCTTCTTGCTTTTCATGGTGTGTTTTGGTTTTTCTGTACTTTCATTACCAAAGTCTTCACCTGATGAAATAGACATAATATGGCTGGACATATTGTGTGTACCCCAAAGCACTGGGACAAGTTTCTTGAAGAGTGACAGACTTTCCTTGGTTCTTTGTGGAGGCAACCAGTTTCCTGTCTAGTTTTGTTTGGGGACAGTAAGTTCAAGTACAGATGTATTCATTCTAGCAGACCAGATGGATGTTAGTGTTTCATGGCTCATCTTCCCATATCCATTTGACACATAGATTTGTAGTATTTGAATTAATCTGGCCTAATTGTGAAATGGCCAAATTTTGGTTCATCTCAGTCCCATTGAAGGGAATTCATATTCTGAGTAATAAAATGGAAAACTCATCTGTGTTTAGATACAAAACTGAGAAACCTAGAGAAGCTCAAACTAACCTGAAGCTCCTTCCATTTCCATTAGCACTCCTTTCCTTGAAAAAGGAGAGCAAATAAAGGGTGATATATTCCATCCTTGAAGACAAGAGCTTGGAAGGTTTTCCACAGGACTCTGGGGCCAAAAGATCATTACAACTCTCTCATCCTCCCTGCACGTGACACAGATGAGAGGACTTCACCTGGAAGTTCCAGCAAGGCACCTAGCCTAAGCCAAACCAAGTGCTGGAAAAAGCCACCATTTCCTTTTTTGGGAGAGGGAAGAGTCTCCACAACCCAATAAGAAATAAGGAGAACACTCTTGGCACACCTGGGTTGTGCAGTAAGGACCAATGTTCTCCCTGTAGGACTTGTTTTCAAGCAGCTAGGAATGCACCTAGAAAGAACATGAGTAAAAGTTATCCAGTTCCTGTGTGAAAACCTCCTAGTTTCATTATTGAGGTGCTTTGCGTTCATGGTGACAAACACCACTGAGAGCAGGAGTACTGACCCAGGTGCAGTATGAAGCTAGCTCAGCCATGTGGCTTGGAGAACTCATGGTGCTGTGCTCGGCCACCTTGGAACCGGCAGAGGGGAGGGAATGATGGTCTGTGAACCTCTATGTGGATGAGCCATGAGATGGTCTTGGGAGAATATAGGATTCCTAAGCTGAAAAGCAAGAAGTTATGGCCACCTCTTTTCTTTATGTTTTGTTGGAGTATATGACAAGAAAGATATTCTAACCCTTTTCTTTCTTATTTTTTTTTTTTCTCCTCTCCAGTGGGAGGGTAATATAGTACCTAAAGTTGATAGTCACTGCTTTAATTCATTAAAAAAAATCTAAAAGAAAAAAGCCACCAATGGCAAGTTTTAGTGCTTGGGCCTTGCTTCTCATTTCCTTCGCTGACAATCCAGTTCTTCTCCCAATTACAGTGATCTGTCACTCATTAAAAAGAAAGCAAGTATAATGCTATCTTACATTACATATGCCTTGAACATTTATAATTGGAAAGAATTACAGCTTCCATCTGTGTTTTTAATTTCTTCCACTTCAAATACCTCTCTTCAATCTTATCGTAAAGTGCACATATGCAGTATTTCATTGCATATGGATATAAGTGTAGATATCAAAACTTAAGAGCATCAGCCTTTACGCAACACACATGGATTTTGTACTCTAAATCTGAGGCTCCTTATCTGACAACCGTCACATTAGACAAGTGGCTTCAGTTACGAGTTCTTGCTGTTTCTGGCTCTGCAAACTTAACGGTACAGGAGAGGAAGCCAGGAAGCATGGTGTACTTTGCTGCATCAGGACCCTTTTGTCAAAATATCACCGGTCTCAGTGGTGCTGTGCTGGGAGTTCCCTGTGACCTAACTCTATAAGCGTGGGATGCCTTTCTAAAGATACCACAGTGCTCCAGCCGATGGAAGGAGCTTGCTGTCAACGTATCTGATTTACTGTTGTTTGCCTGGTTTTGCTGCCAGCCAGAGAAAATCTAGAAGATTAAAATTTCTAGACTTCTCTGTTTCTTTAAAGAATTAGCAGGAAACGAAGCTTTGAGGAAAAGGTGCAATGGGCTCTGCCATCGATATATAATGACTTTACCACAGAAGTTTACTTACATCAAAAATGTAAAGCCTCATAAAAGCTCAGATGGTTTGTAATATAGCCATATGAACACATACATATAAACACGGCATTAATAAAGTTCCTGAGCAGTCTGTCCAGTCATAGTCCTAAAATGCTGCGGTACTGACAACTAGAGCAAACAGCTATCAGTTTGAAGCAAATTTTTTCTTTTTTAAGTTTGTCTCTGAACCACATCAAAGAACAAAGTCCAGGTTGGAATTACCATTAATGTCCATTCCTGTTCTCTTTCTTGTTTCTCTTTGAAATGTCCCTAAATCTTCTTGTCACTTGAAAGAGCAGAGGAACACCTTGACCATTTGCATTGGAATTGGGTGTTGCAGAAAGATCAAGCGCAAGTCTGACTTGTGTTGGGGATGATTCCTCATGCGATTGAAGAGGCTCAGCTCTGGCTGGTGCAAAGGAGAGCTGAGGTTGCTTAGTGCTTCACAGAATCAAGCCCTCCGTGACTTTCCTCACAACTCTGCTAAGTCTCAAGCCCTGCCAAGTCCCCTTTCTAACCTAAGTTTCCTAGACACATGCTAGAGGCTTTTTTGACAGCAGGGTGCTTGGCAGTTATTTGAACTGTGAAAGCACCTGCTGTGTTAAGCTCATTTTCCATTCTTAGTGCTTCTTCCTTCCTTCCTTATTTCATTCTTGGGCTGGGGGTCTTTCTGAGGGTGAGATCACAGGCCAGACCCTGCCGGTTTAAATAAGTATGTCATTAAAAAATAAGCCAAGAAACAAACCCAGTCCTCTTGTATCATGGACAAGAATTCAAATAACGAGCAAGAAGGATCTCTGATGAAAGAGAGGGAGCAAGGCACAGCAAGGTGGAAGCAGATCATCATCAGGTCAACTGAGAGACGGGTACTGCCTTTTGTAGTCATCTGTTGATAAAGAATCCTTTGCATAAAAAAATATCATTCTACATCTTGAATGTAACGGAATAATTGGTTTTGTAGGAGGACTGAGAGTGGCTCTCAGGGGGACCAATCTAGAAGGAGTAAACTTAGTGTTGTTTGGATCTCAGCCTTGCCCAATTTTGGAGGATGACCGAAATTCGACAAGAATTGAATGTAAAGTTCCCTCTCGGGTAAGAAATAACACTGTTCTGGGAACAGTCAGCAGCCTACGGGCCTTTCTATGTTTGCCTGGCTTGAGCTACACCGTAGGAAAGGCAAAGAGTAGCCCATCAGCCAAGTCTTGGCTGTAGGAAAATTTAACATGGACTCCACCTACGGTTTAGACCAGCTTAATTAACAATAGGTGATTTGTGAAAACCAGTGAAACAGTCAGCAAAAAAGTCAGATTGCAATGTCATTAGCTAAGCCTCACGTACACAAAACTGGGGCATTGAACTCAAGCAAAATTGCCCGTCTCACCTTTCAGTTGTCTACTGGTAGATTAAACACGCCTGGGACAATTGCTCTTGCTCACATTGTTGAACCTTCATCAGCTCCAAATTTTCTACTCTGCATCCAGACCTCCTCTGGACATTATCCGTGTGTCGCGCAAAAGCACGCCTAGGCGTTGTTAGCAACAGTGCTCTTTGTTGCATGACAAAATTATACCCAGGATGGTGCTAATAGTTTAAGCGTAGGGATAACTGTCTGTGCCTGTGACTTACCACAGTTTAATTTACTACTATGGATATAACAAATGAAAATCTGTGTAGTCTGGGGTTGTTTTAAGGTTTATAACTCTCCATAGGTGTCCCTTTAAAGTCAACGTAACTGTATGCATTTCAGTAGAGTCTGGTGTATACACAAATTTCATCAGTGCCCGAATTATTAAGCATGGGAGATGAGATGCAGGAATATAGGGAATAACTTTTTTTATTGGTGCATTCTCATCCCTGACATTTTCTTCGTTTCTTTTTCTAGGGGACAGAAGATGCTGCTGTCCATGTGACACTAATTTCTGGGTACCAGTCAACAACAGAAACCAACTTGTTCCACTATGATCCTTCCTTAAACCCTGCTGTTGTATCACTGAGCAGAAACAGAAGCGGCATAGCAGGTGAAAAGCCTGCAGACATGTACTGGGCATTGTCTGTAGAAGTTTTGTTATTGCTGATGGTAGTGGTGCAGAGGGAATTTAGGTCTACAGAGTTTGGTGACCCAACTCTGGTTTTTTGTTATTTTCTTTTAACTTGTAGTCCCGTGTTTCCTGCCTAGTCCTGGTCAGTCCTGGTTGTTCTATGTTGGTTTTACTTTAGCATACATGAGATAATGTGTTGCTTGCCCTAGGCCAGTATGGATGATGTCTGCAGGACGTCAGGTGTGGTATAGTGCTCCTTTTGTGTCTCTTTTCTCTAACTCTGCTCTGAAGATAACCCACCCATTCATTCTTGGTAACAGGTTCGGCCATGACAAGAGAAATGAGCTCTAGAGAGTGTCTGTCTCCAGGATCTGAAAAAGGGTTGATCATTAAGCACATCATGTGTATTTTGGGTTGTTGAAAGCAGAAAAGAGGCAACACTTGTCTTGCTAGTTCCCATTTCCAAGCCAAACCATTTCTTCCAGTTTGACCTTATGATCCATTACTTTAGAGAATAGCCTTCATGGATGTTGCGGGGGCAAAATCCCAAGCAGATATCACGGAGCGTTTAGCATTCCTGTCTTTTGAAAGTTTCTCTTTGGGGTTGGGTTTGTTTTTTTTTTTTTTGCTTATTTCCCTTCTTTTTTTTTTTCCATGAGGTTTTGGTTGGGCATTGGGAATAGAAGATACTAATGGTGAATGGTGGCCACTTACAAACAAGTCTTTTAGGAATAAGGTTTACTACATCTCTGTGACAACCAGACATCAGATTCCTAGCATCTGAAAGAGGGAGCAAGGAAGATAAGAAGAAGACAGAAATATTCCTCTTTTCCTACTCACCCCGCTCCCATTCCTCCAAGGATGCAATCATCTGAGGTTTTTGTTTGTTTGTTCGTTTTCCTTCTCTCTTTTCCCAACCTCTCTGGTGCACACCTTAATAAAGTTCCTCCCAGCTCAGCAATTTGGCTGGACTTGATGGGGATGCAAGGAGTTAGGTGACTGTCAGTGACGGTACACACTTATTGCTACACGCCCAGAATTTTTATTCCTTTCCCCAAACGCCCTTGTCATTTTCTATTACTCCAGAATGCATAAATAAGAGAAAGCGTCCTTTATTGTCTGAATATTATTCAGATACCACAGCACCAAGGGGAGATTTTTCTAGCCGCGGGCAGCCAGGGTGCAAGGAATTCCTTAATGTTATAGCATCTCGTGAACGGTGGTGTGGCTGAGTTCAATCTTCTATTCAGAACCTCCACGGCGTCGGCTTTTAATATCATTTTCCTCCTATATAATAAAAAGAATAAATAAATTACACCGATGCCTTCGAGACATCTAGGATTAAGCTGACAATTGACCAAGAGTCCAAAGAGTTCACATTATTAATATATTCAACTTCGCAGGCTTTCAAACTTTCAAACTTTATTTGACTCTTTGCGCGTACAGAATTGAAAAGTACCGGCTTCAAGAGCTGCTTGGAGGAGCTGGTAGATGAGGGGAGCTTTGTGCAGACTCTCCTGCTTTGTGAAAGGGAGAGACTTCTCCAAAGCTGAGGCTGCGGAGCTGAATGGTAACGGGGACCTTGCCCGCTGCCAAGGCGATGCTGAAGGCAAGTGTCCCTGGCCTCTGCTTGGGAGACAAAAATGCTGCTCAGATCTGAATCTCTAGTAAGGATGCATCAACCTATAAAAGTTCATCTTGATTAAGACAAGGTAAGAGTGTGAAGCAGATGAGCTGCTCTTGACGACTGTCTTGTGTGGCTGGGATAACAGTGCCACGCGCAGCGTTGCTTTTAAAATGGAGTGAGCTCAGTGAAGAAGAGGAATGGGCAAAAACGAAGCTGCTCTGGGGCAGCTGGTCTTCAGCAGCGGTTCTAGAGCAACTCTGTGGGTAGACAAGTGGTTTGGGTTGGCTGGCTCAGGGGGATGGTGAAGAGTTATTAACACCTTTTGCTTGATGAATTTAGGAAAGGGATTTGTATAACATATATGACAGCAGGGAGTTGGACTTGAAGACCCCTTCTTGTCCTGTTTATTCTTGCTTCTCTGCAATTGAACCCGCACCCTTCAGAGGAGACAGGAGGATGAGATTCACCTCCTAAACATGTCTCTGACTGTGCTTGTTGCTTAGATGTCTTGCAAAGTCACTGAAGAGGAACAGGCGATTCTGTGGTGGGATTCACCACAGCTCTTTTGGATGTCTTCCTTACAATAAAATGAATCATGCCATAAAGGCTCTGTTTCTCTTCACTGGCTACAGATACAGCAGTCTCAGTGAAAATGCCTTTATTTGGACTGATGCATACCACCCTAATTCTTTAAAGGTGTTTCAGGGCTAATTTGGGTTCTGAATTTCCCTTCTCTACTGCCCTTGTCCTTTTCTATTACTGCAGCATGAAAAAATACGGGAAAGTATCCTCTACATCTGAATATAAGTTGGCTCACAGCAGAGCTTAAATGGGAGAGAGCGCCATGTTTCCTGAAAACAAGGTGCTTTGGAGCATATGTGGGCATCTGACTTTAGGTACCCAAGGAGATTTTCATGTAGCTGTGGGAGGCTCCTGTTAAAGTTAGATAGCTCCATAGTGTTGAAAAACGTGGTCTGGGTTATTTGTCAGGGATTTACAAAAAATCCCAGAACTCCTCAGCTCCAGGTTATGTGAGCTTCAGAAAGACTGGATTTGGCTTTTATCAGCTGCAGATATTTAAGAGAGAGACATTTATGGTAAGGGGGCATGGATCCTATCCTGAGTGTGTACCAGAAGGCTGAGAGTGGCTGTAGATGGTCACAGCCAAGTTTACCATGCTAACATCTCAGGACAACGCTGGTGGCTGGTGACCTTACCAGGGATGCCAAAGGACGAGTAGGATATGGAACCACTGTGGTCTTCAATTTTTTGTTCTGGGCTGATGGACACGACTGGACCTGTTCTGGCATGATGGGACTCCGTGCTTTTCCTCGGGCAATGGTTACATGTGCTAAAATAATTGTTGCCAGAATCACTGATATAGTTTCACCCATTCTCTTCTCTGCAGGGGGTCAGGAGCTTCAGATTGGAATATCCCAGTTTGCCAGCTACCGAGGGTCAGATATCAAGGTGCAGATTGGGGGCTCGTGGGCACAGATTCAGGCACAGACGGACCACGGTGTTAATGTGACACTTCCAGCCTTGGCTGCGGGATGGTACAATGTTTCTGTCATCATCAACGGCATTGCTGTCACTTCAAACAGGTGTGTGATTGCATGTACTTTCCTCAAGATACAAATTTCATTCTCTGTCCTATTTGGTATTTTAGGGTTAATCTGAGAAGGAAGGTAAGATTTTTCACAAATTCTGTACCTAACGGTGAAATCTGCAGTGTGGCATAAAATTATGAATAATTATCAAGGCATTTATTGATCTGTGGAACCCAAGTCAGCAAACTGCTAATGCTAGTCAATTAACTCCCCTTGGATCAGTAGGAGGCAGGAGAGAAACATTTTAGAAAAAACAGTTGATTTGATGAAAAATGCATATTCAGGCAATCAAAGGTATTCACAGATTCAGGTCAAATGCAGATAAATCCTGCTGTAGGAAAACAGCAGAAGAAAAGAAACACTTTTCATGAGAAAAACAAAAGCTGGTTTGAAAAATAAAAAATGCTTTGTTTGGAGAATTTTTAAATGATGCTGTTTCCATCTTTTAAGGTGACACTTTAAGTTCTCGCCTAGATAAATGCAGTATAAATGAGTTAAAACATGGGGGGAAAACCAACCCGAAAGTGGGATACAACAATGCATTCACAAGCAGCACAGTTTTGCTCCTCAGCCATGCAGGTCTCATCCATGGCAGCTGCGAGACACGATCCTGAAACAATGATGTTGGGGAGGAGGGAGATGCTTTTATTGGTCACCAACCACCCTAAGCTGCTTGTTGCGTTAATGAACTTCAGAAGGAGAAAACCTGTGGTCAGTGGGATGACATGCAGGAATTCATCCCATCTGATATTGGAGCCTGTTAGCAGCACCATCACTTTGTCTCCACAGACAGAATAGAGGGAGATGGGTCACCCCAGGAGACAGCTCTGATCTTTGGTGGGCTGGATTGCAGGCTTGGGAAGGTCTACTTCTCTACCCTGTCTTTTTAGGGCAGGGAGCGTTTTTTGAAAGGAAGGTGATGAGGAGGAAAAATAGGTGTAGGTGGGATAGAAGCAGAGCTACACCCTTATCTGAGTGGGCTTCAGGAGGTTCTGTCTGGGTTTCCTCTTGCTGCAGTTGTCTCTGCTGCCTGGTGGGAGGATGTAAGGAGGGAAGGCAGCTGGGATGTCTCTTCGATGCACTTACATCTCCTGTCTGTGGACATGGCTACAGCGGGTTCTGTTTGGCAAACTCCCCCCCCGCCTCAATCTTGCTTCTTTTGGGCAATCCAGTTGCACCTCATGGACTAAATTTGGCCCACCGGTTGCTGCTTGATAAGACAGTGTTCATCATAGATGTAGCTCAAATCACATGGAAAAATTTGGGGTGTGGGTTGGTCTTGTCACTGTGGCATTGAATAAAAGGGGATGTGCCAGGTGGGTGTTTGGTCTTCCAACCTAGAAGGAGTTGTAAGAAAGAATAGCGCTGCAGCAGGAGAGAAAAATATGTAAAAAAACGCAACACCCAAACCCCTTTCTATGTTGCTTGTGTTTTGCAGGGTTGAGCCGTTAATCCAGTACCAATCAGAGATCTTCAGCATAGAGCCGTGTTGTGGCTCCTTTCTGGGTAAACAGCGTCGGTACATCTGCAGCCACTTATGGAGGTTAAAGGGATCAAGGGCACAGTTTTCCTGCAGGAATGGAAAGGGCATCCCATTTCACATCAGCTCAAATTGAGGGTGTTTCAAATCTGCGACCCTTTATTATGCAGACATCAGCTGGCAGACAGCAGCAGTCTGGAAATGTGGGATTGTAGTGAGCATCCTTCAATCTGGTTGGCTGGCTCAGGGGTTCCTGTGCTTTGAATTTGATTTCCCTAAGTGTTTGCTCGTGTATCCTTGCATGTTCCCATTGGGAAACCAAAGCACGCCCACACCTGACTCATCCGTGCCGTTTCCTTCAGTCATTACGCCTCCGTGTTTCAAGGCTTTCTATGTGAAAGTCAGGTGGAAAGCAGGGTACAATTGTGGTTTGAAGCAACCAACTTCAAGGGATCCCGAAGGGGATGTTCATTTTTGTTAAGTTGAAAAGACAAAAAGCACCCCTTTTTTGATGTTAATTTTAATCAAAAGCAAAATATTTATTAATCCCATTCCAAGCTTTTAGACAATGGAAATAATTTAAGTGTGTTTCAGAGCGAAACATCACCGAATTAAAGAGAAAAGTTTTACTTTAAATCTTAAAAAGCAGATTTGGAGTGGTTTATTTATTCTGTCATTTGGCTTGGGGTGGGGGAGAGTTGAATCCCTGCAGTGAATTTTACAAGAACCCTTAGAAATGCTTTTGTAGAAGACAGAGAAATTCTTGTGATGCAACCTCAGACTGCTCTTCCACTCTCACAATGCATTTAAAGATATAAAATCTCAGAGGCTCTGTGGTAAGCGATTAGTTCAACAGTTTGTGAAGCACTCGAGCCTTGAAAGATGAGAATGTGGATAGAACTCGGAGAGAAAAGGCTATCAGTTTTGGCGATTAAGCTATACTAAAAAAAAGATGATAATTACTGCACCCTTCTTTTAGTATTTAAGGATAAACTGAAACTTAAATAAGAACTGACTAACTCTTTGGCTGTAGTTTTATGAATGGCTTAAGCTGACGTGGAATCTCATCGCTGCAAAAAGCACCAGTTCTTCCCCCACCTTATCTCTAGTCTTTTGCTGTCTCTAACACTTGCGTGGTCGTCTTGATTAAGGATTTGAGCTGATTCAAAAGGAACCCCATTATAAACCAACTTATTTTTCAGCCAGATCATAGGAAAAGGAAGGGCATTGGCTTAGTAGGTAAAGAAAGTGAAGCAACGTAGGGCACAGGGAGTGCCAATACTGCACACTAAAGGAAGATGAAGAGGGGTTTAAGCTGGGCTCTGGGCTTGGAAATATAGGATTAGGCTGAGAATGCTGGAGAGTTTGCATTTGTATGCTTATCGCTTCCTAAAATCCAGACAGCTCCTTCTTCAGCGCTGCCCTTGTTCTCAGCAGCCTGGGAGGCAGCACAGATACCGCTGCTTTGCAATGTGACGTATATCTGGACATCAGCATTCACGCTTATTCCAGATAATTAGCACCTGCTCCCAGTGGCCAGGGTGGTCGCAGAACCCCTCAAGGCTGCTGCTCCTGTCAACACGGAGAGGGAGACTCCAGTGCCGTGTCCTAAAACAACTGTGTGGATCAGACCAAAGATAGCCTCTCTCCCAGAGTGACCCCAAAATAGGATGCTTTTGGAAGACTATACGAGTGGAGCAGCATATGACGATACTTCTCTACCGTAGTCTTCCAGCTTCCAACACTAGACACACGGACATCTCCAGCTGGAAGTCACAACTTTGTGTCTAACTCTTCCTGAATTGCTTTTCCATATTAATGACCCTCTTGGTTCACACTAAGAATCTGTTTACCCATTTGCTGTCTTCTTCTGTGGTCTTAAGTAGATGCTCAGGGAATAAAAACATCCAGGCAACCACAGTGGAAAGCAGACAGCCTGCCTTCCTCCAGCCCGTGCATGGGAAGCCCTGGTCAGAGTTGCCTTTGACAGTGGAGGGGGAACTGCTCTTCTCTTCCTGTTCTACCCATCTTAAATGGTGCAGACTGGGAGCATATACGTAGGGGAGGGCTTGAAGCTGGCAGCATTCGTCAATGTATCAGCTTTTCTGGTCATTGAAGTCCTCAAGGGCAAGGGACCATCAGTGCATGGCAAATCTGGCACTCTGCCTGAGTGGCCAGGCAGAACTGAAGACTGAAGGAAGGTCTGTGGTTGTGGCTTTTTGTTTGGAAGTAGTCATACCGCATTCTGCTTCCTTGTATGCAGCAGGACCACATCATCTCTACCATGTCCCCACCTGCCTGTACAGACAGTGCTATTCTCTGAAGAGTTCCGTCTCTGTTTACTCTCGGGGGTCCTCTCCAGCAGGTTCCTCTAGTTCTGCGGTGGCTTTTTACTGTCATTTACTGCCACGAAGGTCCCTGGCTATGTGATACCTTACCCTCTTGTCCACATAGGATTATCCTGATACATGACTGCTATTATCCCTGTCTTGCTCCAAAAAAAGGACTTAATTTCTTCTTCTATTCAACCTCGCTAAGACTGTCTGCCATGCTTATCAACTTTATCATGGTTTATGATTGTTGATGGACAGTCATTAATTCCTTTCCCGCATATAATGTCCTTCTTCCTTATTTTGTTTTATTCCTAGGTGGAACACTGCTCACAATCTCTGGGGTGGGCTTTAGCCAAAATCCTGCCCTGGTTTCTGTTTCAATGAACAGGCAAACCTGTACGGTTACGCGCTTGGCAGAAGAGACAGTTTGGTGCCTGACCCCGCCAGCTGCTAATGAGCCTAACGAAGATTCCCGAGACATCTCTGTTACAGTAAACGTATTCATCAGCAGTGGATCGCTTCAACATGCTCTCTTTGCAAAAAGGACCACTACCTTTAATTACCAAAGAGCTTTGACTCCTCTGATTACTGTTGTTGAAATGGATATCACAGATAGCAGCCTGCTCTTGAGCATCCAGGGGATAAACATCACTGGATCTGTGGCTAAGCTTGGACACAGTGAATGTGAACTTGAGTTTCAACATGGCAACAAGTCTGCAACGTTTTACCAGTGCTCTTTGCCACTAAACAGCCTGGAACCTGGGACTTTCCCCATCCAGGTTATCCAGAGGCAGCTAGGATATGCTCGAGTGACAGCAAGGCTGCAGACTCTTACTATAACTCCAAGGATAACCTCCATATTCCCATCACAAGGATCAGTCTGTGGTGGGATGTTACTCAATATATCTGGTATTGCTTTAAAATCCAGGAGGAATTTGGTACAGATCAGCCTGGAGAGTAATTATTCCTGTGAGATCCAGAACTCTGATAACGATGCCATTAGTTGCATTGTCCTTCCAGGGGCCCATCCTTTACGTTATCAGCAGTTGGCTGAGACATCTTGGGCTCTTAATATCACAGTGACTGTCAACGGGATCAACAGCACCTGCCTTGGAGACTGTACACTTCACCTTCACGAACAGTGGACCCCCCTTGTAGATTTGGTGACCTGGGAGACCAATGGGACATTCACCTATGTGGTGATCCAAGGACAGAGGTTGGCATGGCCAAGTGAAAGTCCTGTGGTACTTGTGAATAACCAGACTGTCTGCAAGGCAACTTTTTGGAACGAGACCATCATCAAGTGCCAGATAGGCTGCATTGCCCCAGGGGAACACAACATTTCTATATCCAACAGGAAAAGCGGGCAAGCTTGCTTCAGAAAGGCATCCAGCGTTCTCACCATCCTGCCTCAGGTGTACCGGTTTTACCCACAAAACTTCAGTGCCAATGGTGGAGGCCTGCTCACCTTGGCAGGCTCGGCACTGAAAGGAAAGAGAATGACGTCTGTTCTCATTGATCATCACCCTTGCTTTGTTCTCAGTGTCACCTGTGTAGCTGTCCAGTGCACAGTGCCACCAGGTAATGGGACTAGGGCTGTGAGTCTAAAAGTAGATGGCATCTCCTATTACCTTGGAAGAATAAGTTACAACAAGGAGTTTACCCCGGCTTTCCTTTCGCTCGTTACAACTGGTCTCCTTTTAACGATGACCATATCACAGGTCACAGAGACGGACACCATCTATGTATTTGTTGGAGACTTTACGTGTAGTGGTGTCACCATTACTCGCTCCACTTTGCAGTGCTCAGCTCCTCTGCTCCCCGTTGGTGAGTACCGTGTGCTGGGCCTGGATGTCCCCAGGGGCTGGGCTTCCTCCAACCTGACGTTCACCTCTCAGCTGATGGTGACAGCTGTGCATCGCAACTGGGGTAAGTAATGAAGAGTTATTGTAGCTCCTTCATGGGGTGCAGTGTGAGGCACTGCAGTGACTGGGGTTTTCTTGGCATGAAAGCAAAAATGTTGAATTCAAAAAAATACACTTGTTGACAGCTGGCTGTCGGGCTCTGTCTTAAATCCCATTTTCTGTCCTTTTCCAAGGTGGCTTGAATGGAGGAGAAGTTTACCTGCGTGGAACTGGGTTTTCCCCAGGGAAGACTTTGGTCACAGTCTGTGGCACCCCCTGTGAAATGTTGGGCAACATGACGATGACTGACCTGAGCTGCCTTGCCCCACGCCTACACGGTCAGCTAAGACACAAACCTGGCATTGTGTTGAAAACATTCGCTAAAAACCTGTCTGCGCCCAAAAGTGAGGGGTCCTGGTGTACCTTGTCCCAGGGGAACAGAGAGCAGCAGCAGCTCTGGAGAAAGGAGAGGAGCCAGCATAGCATTGACTTCTGTTTTTTGAGCTCAGTTCAAGGACAATTGCTGTCAAAGGGAGTTTTTGTGTCAATGGTCATGGGATTTGGACTAGATCCACCATGCACCTGTGGCCACATATGCTTTGTGGGCGTGTATGAGATGTGCACAAAGTCAGCAGTTCCTTGTGGCAGCTATTCCTTGGGAAAACTGTCTCACATAAAACGCGCATGAGGGCTGTAGGGTTGGGTACGCAAGTGCCTCTTGGCCATCATGACCGTCTTAGCGAGTTGAGCTCCCTTAAATGCCTTTTCTTCTGTGGCCCCATACATTTTGTGTTTTGGCTGCATGGTGGGACAGCTTCAGTGGGGTAAGGGGGCAGGAAGAAAAAGGTGAATGGCTGGGAAGGTGAACAAATGATGTACTATGGCCAGTTCATACTTTTGGGAAGCTGGAGATGAGGATTTGAATTCCTTGAAAGGAAGGTGGGATCATCCCATGGCCAGAGCATCTTCCTTAACTGGAGAGAGGCAGCAAGGAATGATGCCACGATCTCCAGCTCTCTCAAAAAGAGAAATAAACCTGCATCAATTTTGGAGGAAACTCTTCGAGATGGGCATTTCCTGGGACAAGATGTAGTTCCTCCCTTTCTTACTGGCAGCACAGAATTAGGCTCCTGAGATCTGCAAAAGGCAGGATTTAAGACTTTTAAATCTCATCCTGAGGTATATGCCATTCCCCAAATGCTAAGCACAGAGCACCTACTTGGTGCTGCAGCATTGCAACACTTGGTAGCATAACACCTCAACCCCTTCATAGCTCTGGTGCTAGGAGAACAACCTGAGATCTACAGAAATATTTGCTGTTCTGTGACCATCCAGAGATCCATCATCCAGGTGACCAAATATCCATGGCCTCTTACCCTTTGTGGACCTGGAAGAAAGGTGGCAGTGAGAGTGTCCATTAGGGTAAATTATCAGGGTTTTGCACAAAGGCCTGTGGAATCTTCATCCTCCAAAACAGTCAGAAGTTGACTAGATTAGTTGCTAAGAAGCCGGTGCAATGTGAAATTTAACATTCTTTTGAGCAAGGGTTGGGACAAGAGGCACCCAGGGGTCCTCTTCAGCCTCACTTATTTCAAAATTCTAGATTTGTTCTTGTCATTTTGAATGGTTCCTTTCCTCATCCATTAGGAATATTAAGAAAAATGGAGTGGGGGCAAACAGCTTCAAAACCCAACCACAAGCACTCAAAAGGAGACACCAAGAGATCATAAGGGCTCAATTTTCTTTGTTTTAAACAAGATCCAGTCCACAAAACTGCTTATTATTATTTTTTAAATAAGAAAAAAAGACATGATGCTGGAGTGCTGAAAACAAAACACAACAAACAAACAATTAGAGCACAGAACAGGGAAATCTGGATATTGCAGGACGAATTGCAGAATAAAATGTAATCAAATTGATCCAAACTGTGAAAACATTAATAGCTGTGTTCAAAATTCACTGAGTGGTGGGGGGCAGAGGGAGCCTGAGGAAAACCATCTTACAGGCAGGACCACTATGCTTATTACTGACACTAGGTGTCAGCAAGTGGATGGGAATTGCTGCCCGCTTGCCGGCTGCGTTTCTGGAGAGAAGATGCAAAGGATGGGTCGCCTCACTGACCAAAGGGACAGGGGCGCTACTGCTTTGAGGCCAGTTACAAGACAGCCCCCTCTCTCCCCTGTCGTGCATTTTGCATTGTGCAGCCTTCAAATCTCACCAGTCGAGCTGCAAAAATGTCTCTCTGTCAATGAAATATTTACAGGAGAACGTTAATTTTTTTTTTTGCATTAAAAAAAAAACACCAAAAAACATTCCTTTGGAGGCTGCTTAAATCTGAGTGTTTGCCAGGCTCAGACGGTCGTAATCAGCCTGTGCCCATCTACATATGGCATTGGTGAATCTGTACATTGAGCAAGATGTTTTCCAGACGGTGCTCCTCCTAATATTTAAGGGATTACCCCCCCACACCGTTTAGGGCATGAGTGGACTTACTGAGAGCAGTCAGTCCCGTCTCACCTCGTGGTTTACATGCTGCTGGTTGCCCGGGGAAGTTTGCCACTTGGCACTTGCACATCCAGTGCTCAGACCTTTCTTTCACAGCCCCGTCCACGTGGGAGAGGTGGCGAAGCGACTTCGGGGGTGTGGGACCACAAGCCGTGAAGGAGATGGGAGGGGACAGGTCTGTGGTGCCCCAGGGCTCCTTGGATGCAGAGGCTGGTGCAGCCGGGTGGGATGCTTGTCTGACATTTGCCGGCGCTGCTCGTGGACCGGGTGATGAGAAGTGAAGAGTTCAAGCTGCATTTCTTCTATTACAGCACGCTGTGAAGCAGAAACGCCTCCCCGCTGGCACTGTGGGATGTCAGGTGGCAGCTCTCTGCCCTGGGTTTTCAACACTAGGTCATGTTGTGTCTGGCCCGCTTAAGATTAGAGATGTTCACGTGGGAATCCCCAACTGGTCCATCTAGCTTACTCATGTGATCAAATCCATAGGGCAAGGCTCTGCAGGTAGGAAATGTGACTTTTTCCCATTTAACAGACGGTCTTCTAAGACACGAGGAATCACTGGTCTCAGCATGATCCATCCATAAACCTGTCCCACGGGGTGTTCCTTAGGAACAGTTGTTGAGTGAGGTTGAAGCAAGGTTTGGGTTTGATCATTGACATGAGCTGGGTGTGCTAAGCACTGAAACATGCTCAATCCAGAGCACAAGGAATAGGAATGCAAGCCTGGAGTCTTTTATGAAAACTGTTGTCTTTTGCAAGCTGCAGAAAAGTCAGATCAGAACGGAGCTAGAATTTGAGTTTCGCCCTTAAAGCTTAAGAAAATTAACATAATGAAATAAAATTAACAAAACCACACTCCCTTCAAGGAAAAAGAGAACTAAACTAAAAAAACCCAAGCCAAGCCACAGGTCTTTAAAGGTCTGGTGAAGAGGTAACCAGCTTGATCCCGAGAGTTCTCCCCTTCTCTTGTTCTTGCTTTGTTACTCATGTCGCAGCACTGTTGATAAGTGCAAATACAGCTGTGGATTCTGTTCAGCTCAGGTTAAATTTACAGAACACATGGTTAATGTCTGCGGGGTTCAATTGTGCTCATGCAAAAGATAGGAAGACTGGCAGGAAGCTTGAGGCAGGTGAGAAAATAACTGAATATTCCTGTTAGGTGATATTAGGGTGGGTATCATACATAAATTTTGCAGTGAGACAGCACCGGAGATTGTGTGTGTGTGAACTGATAGGAAGATCCATCAGGGAAAAAGTTGAGTTTGATTTGCCTGGTTGCATCAGCGTGCTTGGAATAACAGGCCTGGCTTTGGGGCTTTGACGTAACAGCTCCTGGGATCTTTGTTACGAGTCCTGGATCTACTGTTAGCCAGATTACATTGGTAAAAATGGATGTTTAGGGATGAGGATTTAGATTAAAGGCTAGAAATGAAATGAGGCTGGTTGAAAAGGAAGAGAGACATGGCTTGGTGGAGCTCTTCATGTGGGGCAAGAGGAGAGAGAGGAATGAGTTTTGGTTGCAGTGGTGCAGATGCATCAAGGAGCCACACTGAGCTGGGACCAAGGGGGACTATAGTCAGGAAAATGGGGTGATTTATATGAGTAAATGCAGAAGATATGAAGAGGACGAGTTGTGTCAATTGAGATCTCAGTAGAAGCCAGGGCCTCTGAGGTTTATCGTGGAGGTCAAATCAAAGGATCCAAATGGCCCATTCTGTTTTTCAAATCTGGAAATGAAATTAAGAAAGAGGGAAAAAAAAATGCATATTGATTACACGGCAGGAACGTTCTGACAGTGAGATCTATCAGGCGGTGGAATAGATGCAAAGCTACCTCTTGGGACTTCTGAAACTTATCTGTGCAAAATGAATGTCTCCTAGGGAGCAATTCTTCATAGGCAGAGGTTGGACTTGATGACCTTAACAGGTCTCTTTTTTCCTCTCCCTTTTTTTCTTTTTTCTTTTTTTTTTTAACCTTTGTCTTTTCTGCTAAGCACATGTTAATGTTGTGCTCTGCAGTCCGTTTTGTGAGCGGTGGATAACCGGGGATGTGCGCTTTGGCACCGGGACTCCTTGGGTAGTTGTTCAATCAATCTGCAGCTGCCCTTGGAACTCCTGTAGGTTTTAGCCTCATCACGTGTCTGGCAGTTGTTATTAAACAGTGTCGCAGAACAAAGCCCTTGTGCTGAGCATCCCAGGGTCCTGGCTTAAGCCAAAGTGTCCTTCAAAGACAGGATTGGGGGCAGTCGGTCCCTAACCCGTTACCTACATGCAGAGAGTTGGCTGCCGTCATGTCTGATCTCAAAAGAGAAGCCGTAATGGGATGATTGCATTCATCTCAGTGATGGGACTGTATTACACGTGATTACCAGAATTTATCTTTATAAGGAGTATAAAGCATAAAGAATTCTGGGGTTTGAACACTAACCAATTAAGCAAGGAGAAGAATTGCATCCCAGAATGGACAGACTATCCTTTTAGGACATACTAAGTGTGTCACAATCTTTAGTTGAAATTTTTTGCTACTGTTGTGGCAGAAGATAATGGCACCAATAATACCAAGAGATATTTGCCTTTAATGGTCAGAAGAAGGTGGATGAAAGGCCAAGACTTCCTCCTAACTAAGAAAAGTATTAAATCCTCTAGGAGCAGGGGAATAGGAGGATCTCAGAGCTTCCCCAAAGAAGGAACGAGAATTGAACATCTCCTTGAAGAGTGGTATCTCCATCAGATGGAAAGGAGCTGTAGAGTGTGGAGATCCCTCGCTCCTTCCACCTGAGAGGGAGAAAGCAGTCCTAGGTTTGATTCTGGGGTGTACAGATTAAGCAGGGTTTTCTTGGATTTTGCTTCCACCGGTCTCTTTACAACATTTTCTTTAGCTTAGATTTTATAAATTAATACTTTCGCTTGTCTGGTTTGAGTTAAAAATGATTTCAGCAGTTGGCAGGATACAAGGCCTGACGTTTCCACAGGCATGACAACATTGAGATGAGGGCACTGGAGCACGGCAGAAATGCCCGATTTCCACGTAACATTTCGGGGGTATCCAAACACTGACAGGCTGTTCTTCTGCTGAGATCTAAGGACTGTGCAGGAAATCTGGTGACCTACATTAGCCAGGCAAGTTCTTTGACAGCAGCAAGGTATTGAGGAAAATATTCATGTCCTGAGATTCTGTGGGTCGTTTCTAACATTCAACCTAAAATAGTTTTTTTCCACCCAGGAAAACTCTGCTGTCTTCTTTTCAAGACCATAAAAGAAAATCAAAGCCTCTTTTGATTAGCTCAGCAACCTGTTGTTTTTTCTTAAACTGTGGAATGTGAATTTAATCTGCCTTTGACCACCCTCATTCAGAGGGTGATCAAATGCTGGAACAGGCTTCCTAGAGAAGTGGTTGATGCTCTACGTCTATCAGTGTTTAAGAGGCATTTGGACAATGCCCTTAATGATGTGCTTTAACATTTGGTCAGCCCTGAAGTGGTCAGGCAGTTGGACTAGGTGATCCTGGTAGGACCCTTCCAACTGAAAGCATTCCATTCCATTCCCTAATGTTGCTCTAGTTGTTTATTCATCTAAGGTAGCTGTGCATTCTCCATTACCATATCTGAGCTTATCACAACCTTTGATGTCACTAGGAGAACAGAATAGTAAAGCAGAAAGAGCTGTTATACCCTGTTACAAAAGGGGAACAAATTCTTCTGTCCGCAGGAAAGTTGTGGGTTTGTGGAGGAAGGAAAGGGCAGTGCCATCGCTGCTCGGATGTCCTTTATCTTTGCTGGTGTCGTGGTTTAATGTTCTGAGAAGTTCTCAGCCTCCCACTGGCTGAAAAAAACCGCATACGTGTCATCTCTTTTGGAGAAATTCCTGTAATGAATTCGTTCTCCTGTAGACTGTTGCAAAGGCAAGTTCTTGGTAGTATTTAGTCTTCTTGGATGGTATTCATTTGCTAAAACACAGATATGTAGTGCCACTTAAAATGCCCTTGGAGTGACAGCTTGGCCTCCAGGAAGACACAAAGCTTCTGTGGGAACTATAGGACACCTCAGGTGGCTCTAGATGTAATTTCTGGACAATAAAAGCAAAATATAGGCATGGTGCCATCATTCCTTTAGGCTTCTCTGTCTGTTACTTGTCTCTCTCATGTTTATATGTAGGTCTTCGAGGCAGTGATTGGGTTTGGCTATGTTTGAATGGATGCCGAGCAAGAGAATTGTCACTGGATATGGGGAAGGAAAGAGATTAAGCATATTGCAAAATGTGTGAAGGTGTGGGTAACTTTTTTCTTATTCTAAATCCAGAGAAAAAAAATAGAGAAAAATTGTGATCTCTCTCTCTGAAGTTCAGAGCAGATGAAATGCTAGGTTTTAATATTTAAAAAAAATACCTTAAACATTGAACAGCTATAAACTTTTCAAAAACACTCCATATGAAATAATGATTTTTGGCAAAAAGTGCTAAATTTTTTAACATAAGAAATATAGCATTTTCATATTTTTACCATTTCAAAGACATTAATTGACAATGACTCTTTCCCAGCAAACAAGATACCTTTTGAACAAACTGGAATTTAAAAAAGCAAATAACAAAAAAATTTCCTTTCTAGGTAAATTCTTATTGATTGCATTTCTGATACTTGAGGAACGCTCTTGGATACTACAGCGCAGAGCATAACCAGGTTCATTATGACTGTTTTGTTGGTTCAGGATTAATGAAAATTCTCCAAAATTCTTTACAAGTTCAGGGTTTTGAGAGGAACAGTTTTGATCTCTGACATGGTTCAATGCTTAGAGGGTTCCTTTTTTTTGAATTGCTAAAACCAAACATTTCAACTGATCTGAGCTTCAGTGACAGTTCACAATTTTTTCAAGCATTTTTGTCCGGGTTTAGAATAAGAAAGCCTAATTTCTGTTCACATCACTTATTCCTTAAATACACCTCAAAGCAAAGCAGCTGCTCCCATTACCCTTCCTATCATATCCATGGAGTCAAACTCGGATCAAGTCTCTAGTCACACTCAGGTACAAAGCAAGGTGGACTGGGAGATCGAACCTCACGCAAGATCCCTAGAAGCTCTCCAAGCTGTGGCAATGCTTTCACTAAACCTATTTCTAGATTTCAAAGCTGTGATAGACCTTAAGTTGTCATATCCCCCTGGTAAAAGATTTGTGCCTTAATCCTGATCTGTAAACCATGGTCCATCTTCCCCAGAAGAAATGTCCGTGCTCTTATTTATTCATTTATGTCACCTCCTCCTAAATGGAGCAATTTGATCCTAAAGACCATCCTGATGCTTGATGCACAAAGGAGGTTCTATGCTTGCTCACACAAAGCGAAAGGGGCTGAAGGAGTTGCATGGAGACCTGCTCATCCTCGAAAAGGATGCACCAAAAGGGCGGTCAGGACACGCACATCAGGAATCCACAGTGACAATTGTCGGTTGCTAAAATCTGCTTAATGTCAGTGGTGTGTAGGCTGCTTTGGGTTATTTTTCCCCCCTCTTGTCTTTGCAGCGTCTTTGGCCATTCTCTGTGGCCTGACACATTCTTCTGTTGACTGCCGAGAAGACAGAGCCACCTTCATTGAATGTGATGTTCAAATCATGGTGGGTTCCTATCGCCAGAGAGGAGCTGTGTCTTACCTGTATGTCTGTGAGGACAGCCCACCTCAGCGCCACTGGAGGGACATCAACCCACCCCGCAGGCATTTTGCTGGACTCTTTGCCAGGTTAGTGCTGCGTCTCTCCAACAGCCGAGTGGGCCCATCCATGAGCAACTTGCCCCAGAAGGTATTCCACCTTTTGCAGAATTAGTCCCCGACAGACTGAAGGAGCAAATTTCTGATGCTTAGGTCTCTGCCAACAGAGCAATTTAGCCTTGAGACCACTAGAGAGCTCCGCTGGGTTGTGAAATATGTTCCTCGTGTCTATCAAAGCATCTTTAGTCCCCCCTCCTTCGCTTGCATCTTTTTAAAGTGTTCGAGAGACATCAGAAAATCCATCTCGTAAACAGCCTGCTTTGTTCCTTCTTAGGTTTTAATATTTATCTTCTGATCCAAAGCAACATCTGGTGGATGCCAATGGGGAAAAAGATTAGGCATTATGAAAAGCAGAAGTCTTTTTATTTATTTTTTTTTTTTTTTTTTTCCCTCCTTTCCCCCCCTTCCTCTCTGCAAGCAGTTTCATGAGTAAGAAGTCGCAGAGAAAATTCAGCAGGCTGTGCAATATTTACTCAGCAAGGCTGCTCAGGCACTTACTCAAGGCTCAGGCTTTGCAAATCCAAGGCCAGGTTGCCCAGGAATATAAATTGGTACAGTTGCCTTTAATGGAGTGGTGGAGATTTATACCTGCACAGCATTTACTCCTAGGAGGTGTCTGGATTGAGGAATACATAGATGAAAAAAACTTTCCAAAAGACATTAAACAAACAGAGAATTAGAATATTCTTGCAACGCCCATGATTTGCTGTACATGGCGAACTCATTCCTGGCTGATGCATGATTCTACAGTCCAAGTATTTTAACGGAGTTGCAGAGATTTGGTCCCCATCCTTATCTGGTCCTTATGTCACAGCTGGCGTTGTGAGTCACCAGAAGGAGTTCCGGATGCCCTGTGTGGACGGAGGAAAGCCAACTGGCATTTCCTGAACAATAACAGCAAGACACAAGTTGCGCAACTTTTTTTTTTTTAATTTGTTTAAAAAACCCCAACCAAACAAAAAAGAACATTTAAAAGAAAAAAAAAAAAAAAGGGTTTACACGGTTACAGCATCTGTCTGTCAGTCTGTCGTTTTCCTTCCCACCAGCTTTTGAGCTCTGATTAATTTGACTTGGGTTTCATAAGGGATGGACATCTTAAGAATTATGAAATTCTTGGGCTGCTGAGGAATTTTCCAGAGTACTGATATTTTTTCCGGTGACTCTATTTCTAAACCGGGTCTTGCTGAAGGGGAGCATGGGCAAAGAAGATTGTTTGATTTCAGATGAGTTTCCTGATCTGAAAAATGTGAGGAGAAGTAGAGGAAGAGAGAGTTTGCAGTCATCCAAATTACTCCTTTCAGAGCTTTTGAAAATATTTTTTCAAATTTCAGTTCAGAAAAATGTTTAATTTTGAAATATTACTGGAATTTGTAGCAAAGTGTTAGAAAATGAAAATGTTCAAACTAGAAATGAGCTCTTTTGGGAATTCCTGAAATAATGGATATTGATTGCTGTAATCAATAATGGTAACTGACAATAACAACAACAACAACAATAATAACGATAATAAAAAAAAGGACTTGAGTTCTGAGCAAATGTTCAAGAGTTAAGACATTCATCCCAGGATGGGCACAAAACTACTGACATCATTCTTGGATTAACTGCACATTAAATCTCTCCCGTTCTTTCTGAGTAGTTTTACAGCGGTTTGAACAAGGCTTCTCCTAATCTAGTCCGTACTACAGCCTGGACTTTGTGCAAGGTTTGCCATTAACAACACTGGTACCAAAACACATCCCTGAATTCCCTTTAACAAGTCACCCCTCCTTTTCTTGCGTTTCCTTTAATCGCTGCAATTTGTTAACAGTTTTCTAGCATCAAGGTTTCGGGTTGCAGTTACTAGAGGACAGGGAGGAATTAGCTCTTTGCCTACAAGGAAAGCTCGTTAGCTTTTTGTAAAAAGATGTGAGCAACCACTCAGAGGTCCTTGTATTGACTTCAGCGCCTGGCAAATTGGGTCCGTGCCCTGCATCTAGCCAACAACAACCTTCTTCAGCCTTTACAACAGTTGGTTATTTAAAAGATGCAGGTTTTTCTTGTAGCATTAGAAAGAAGTACTACGCAGTCTTGAAAGATAGCCCAGTCCGTTGAATTACTGTACAGGACAAGAGCAGTTCTCAAAGTGTTGCTATCAAAAGCAAGAGTAGTTCCCTATGGCTGGCTTCTGATTATTGATACAGCAGAGGGAAAGGTTCATTTAAATATAGAAATAAAAATTCACTGTTAAAAAGCTTCAGCTACTTGCAGACGGCTTTTTTTTCTTTTTTGTAGTTTCTAATGTGGCTGCTTCCTTTAACACTTTAACCCAGAAAAAGGGCAACAAAACAAGTACCCTCTAAACGCAGCCAGAGCAGCTCTTTGCTTGTACAGTGGGCTGATACACCCAGCACGGTTTGAAAACTTCAGGTTCATCACATCATCCTGATCACCACCCTCCCAACGAAGCTGTTGGCTTTCCCATTGGGTCAATTTTGGTAGAACCTAGGCTCCTAACTTTGGTACTTTAGAAATTCCTGTTAGATGGGGCTTTCAGGAGCCTGAGGACCTCTAAAAATCCTGGTCTTATTTATCTGGTCCTCTATTTTGTTGAGAAAAATCACATTATGAACTCTGTCCTTTCTTAGCCATTCGGAAAAGTGGTGTGATTCCTGAGCTATGTCGGTGTTGCTATAACTCATCTCCTTTCTGCTCTCCCTCCCACAAGCTGCAGGTGTGTATCTGATGGTGGGGTGGGGAGAGGAAGAAGAAAGAGCAATGGCCGAGGAAGGAATGAAAAGTGACATTGGATTATCCCGTCCTGAGCCAAAGCCTGTAGAAGTAAATTGGGAAGTTTTCCCCTCATTTTGGAGGGATGTTGGATCCCGTAGCTCCCCATAACGAAGGGCTACCAAAGTCAGCAGCTGTCTGCAGCAGCACCAAGGAAAAAAATGTTTCTTCCCCACCACCTTTCTTTATTACTTCTTCCCCGTATGCAAGGAGAGGCTTTAGAGCAAATGTCTGTTAGTGTAACTGGCACATATATCGAATCTGCTTAGTCTGGGCTGTTAAGTAAGTTTAATTAATTTACTAAGTTAATGTTCCAACGCTAGCAACAAAGCATCATTGCAATCAGCTGGGTAGCAGGAATTGGAACCCCTAAATGAGCTCATTTTTTCACAGTTGGAATTAGGGACCAGTTAGCCAGTTGTGTGGTTTTTCCAATTTCTCCACTTGCCCTAGGGGAGTTGCAAGTTATTCATTCCCTGTTGCTAAGTGTGAGTAAGATGGGGAAGGGGGGGGAGACAGGAACAAACCCTACTCCGCGCAGGAGTCCATCTTTGATCCTAGCACCGCTGGTTCCCTGGCTGTTGTCTGCACTTACCTTCCCGCCTTGGTCCTCGAATGGCATCTGCTACTATTCGTAATAGTTTGGGGAAACAGAAAGGCATCACTGAGAGATATTTACTGCATGTATTTTCATCCTGAGTGTGTGCAGATAAAGGGGCGGGCGGGGGGGGGGGGGAACAAAAAAAAATAAA
>VYXH01006114.1:278566-289819 GCA_013397275.1 Burhinus bistriatus | reverse complement strand
AAAAAAAAAAAAGTAAGGAAAAATCCCCACAAAGGCTGTGTCTGAGATACGCACAGTCACTCAAGAGACCTTTGCTGTTCAACTGCCACTTAATGTAACCAGGACTAGCTCTCCAAATCCCTTGGATTCCTCTGCAGATCTTAGAACCACTCCTTTTCTTCCTTTTTTTGCCCCTCTTTTCCCCATTTACCATCTCTCCAGATGCCACCGTATTTGGAGGTGAGGAAGGAGATGAGATAATTTTGCCTGTTTGAGATATTTGCTACTTTATTTAAGTGGCAAATCCTAGACAGCTTTCTGGTGGGCATAAAAGGCTCCCTGGAAGCACAGAGTACTCTGGATATAAAGGGCCGTTACTTCATTTTTCACAACAGGACTGATGTTGAATCTCTCCACCGTGTTGTCCATCTGTGAGGGTTACAGGTGATGGGAGATGACTCTCCCTTGCAGGGTCAGCAGGCTCTTTGTGTTCCACATGGTAGATGTGTGATGCTCTTTCACTCTCATTTTAGTGCCATCCTCACGTTGCGTGGATGCTTGATGGGTGCATTTTTGAGGGCGAAGTGCCCATAGTTGGTTGCCCCTGCTTGTAGACATGTGTGGGCTTCCAGTTTATGGTCAGGTATTCTTATAAGTGTCTTCTGTTTAAAATAAAATCGAATAAAATAATCCAGTAACTTCAGCAAAGCACCAGTGCCTAAGGGTGAAGGTGGCATATTATCTTTCAAGCTCTTTCCCTTTACATTCTGAGATTGGTACAGTCCTGGCACACACTCATTCCTACAGTCTGTCCCTTTGGTGTCCTTTGGTTGTCCACATCCACCTGCCCTCTTTCTCCTGTACTGTCCTTTTTTTCCCTGGAGCAGCAAAAGGTGCCAGAAAGGGCAGATGATCCTCTCTCTGCCTTCTCCAGTGCTCCCCTTTCCTGTAACGCTCATGAGGAAAATCACTGTGCCAATTCGAGACTGGTCAAGGAAGGTGTGGATGAAATGTGCTGCCTGCAAGGATGGACACATCCTGGCCGGAGAGGGAGCCCGCGAATGAGCCCTGGCCCCACGTGCTAGTAGAGATACTGGAGATACTAGAAATCTCTTTGCTGAAAAGGTTGTCAAGCACTCGGACAGGCTGCCCAGGGAAGTGGTGGAGTCACCAACCTTGGAGGTATTTAAAAGTCATGTAGACGTGGTGCCGAGGGACATGGTTTAGTAGTAACTTGGCAGTGTGAGGTTGATGGTTGGACTTGATGATCTTAAAGGTTTCTTCCAACCAAAATGATTCCATGACTTCCAAGATGGGGCCATCAGATTTGTGCTTCCTCCCGCTTGGTGCAAGGGAAGCATTGCCCCCCGCCCTGCGTCGTTGTATTTTGGAGATGGATGCTAAAAGGTGCTCCAGAGCGGTGTTTCCTCTTCACCATCCTTACCTTAAAAAGTTTACAGGGGAAGCAACAGAGCAGATTCCAGCTTGATATGTAGCTTGTTTGTAGCTCCCCTCTTCTCAGCTTGAGGGAGAATTACAATAAAATATGACATTTCATTCCTGTGTACCCCTTTAGATACTGTGAAATCCCAGATCCCTTTATTTGGCCATAGGGATCACATCTTGCAGAGGCTGGGGAATAGTTTCCTTTGACTACAGCTTAACAGGGAGCATCCTGATAGAACCTGACATTATGGTGTTTTGGTCTTTGAGAAGGGCTCCTGGGCACTTTAGCAGTGCAAATAGCCAAAAATAACCACGTTACACAGGACGGGATGTCAGCAGTAGGACTGGATGAAATGCTTCCAAAATATTGTGTATATATTTTTTTCATAAATACGCACTTTTAACAGTGCAACAAACCCACCCTTGCATCTCCATGTTCCCTATTTCTTAACTTCCTTGCTTGGGGACAGTGTCATTGTCAGAGAGGGGCAGAGAGTGTGACAAAGCCAACCAAGATTTGCAGACCTCACAGAAAGGAAATGGTGGAGTCCATAATGAACTAATAAAAAAAAAAAAAAAAAGCACAAAGCTAGTCTTGGGGTGCGGATGCTATCAGAGCAGAGAGAGGGACCATCTGCAAGGTTGTTAAGATGTAGAGAACCAAGATGGCCTCCACAGTAACCACAGGCAATGTGAAGAGATAAATGGTTGACCCGAGCCCGTGTCAGGCTAGGATTGATGCCACTATCAGCCCTAGTGCCTTTGCAATGATTTTCTAAAAAATCTCTGATAGAGTGTGTTATCTAGTTACTGGCACGAGGGCAATGGCCTGGAGGCAGCGAGGAGGAGGGGGGGAGGAAGAAGGAGAGGAGGAGAGAGAGAAAGAAAAAAAGGTCATTCCAGGAGGACAATCTCTGTTGGACTAAATGAGAAAATAAGGGCCTTGCTGTGGAAGGGGGAGGTAAATAAATAAATAATAAAAAAAAAGTGGCTGCTAGGTGTGTGAGAAAAGGATAAGCAAAATTAGTTCTCTTTCTCCGTTTTTCTTTTTTTTTCCTTTTTTTTTTCTTTTTTTTTTTTTTTTCTTTTTTTAATGGGATTGGCCTTGGGCTGCAGTGAGAAATTTAGATGTGTTTGTGGTGTGTGGTTTTTTTTTTTTTAAATTTTATTTTTTTTTTTATTTTTTTTTATTTTAACTTTTTGCTTCCTGATTTGAGGCTTAACTCTTTCCTCTCCTGCTGTCGGGTCAAAAATCAAGCGCTGAACTGTAGCTTTTTTGTTTTTTCCCCATTTTGAACAGTCCCTTGTTTTTTTTTTTTCAATCCCACAATTTTCCTAGTGTCTCTGAGGAGATTGCTTCCCAAATTGTACGTGCCTTTTCAGGAGGCCCTCTTTTCCCCATCACTCATACCGCTGCTCTAGAGGTGCATTGGAAGTTACCCCCAGGGTGGGATGCTATCACCCCCGCAATGGGATGCCAGTCTCCCATAACCCACGTCACATCAAAGGCTTTCCACTCATATTTAAACACACCCGTGTGAAATCAGAACTGAGCATGGTTCAGTCTAATGAGAATCCTTTTCCTTCTCCTTTCCTCTGTTTATTCCTGCTCCCCACCCTTAAAGAAAACACAGATTCAGAGTGAAAAGTGTTATTTCGGAGGTGCTCCTCCAGGGAACAGAAAGCAAATCTTTCCTTTCCCGCACAAAGAGAAGGCTCGAATTAAGGTCAGGAGGGTGCGGGGAAGCCTTCCTGGGGGACTGTGGGCACATTTGCTCTCCGCTTGCTCCCAGGCTCTTGCACAGAGTCTTGCTGCCACTTTCCTGTCTAATTATGACAGAGACTTTAATTGACTCCTTCGGAGTTTAGGCATTTTCGGAGGTGGAAGGATTGCTGAAAGCGTGGCCCTGGTTCCCTGTCTGTGGGACTTTCTTGATTTGGGGGAAGGGGTTGGGGGTGTTTGATGCCTGGGTTTGTGCTGGGATGCATGGCATCGGGCTCTGGGTAAAGTCAGAGGGAAGCTTTCTCCATCTCCCCATCTTGAATTCAATTGGAAAATGGCTGGGCTCCTTGGAGACACGCATGGCCCACTTGTTCTTTTGCGTTGGAGCATGACTTAACACACAAGAAGGTCTTGCCCCTCCTTAGGTGTGATGTGGGCTGAAGGTGCTTTCAGACACTTGCATCACTGACATAGGACTCTGCATCACCATCTGACTTTGTGTCCTCTTTCCAATCCCAAACAGAACAACACTGTGCACTTGATGCTCCACACAGGAGATTTCTGAGGAGCAGGGGTGTTGGCTGACCTACAACCACTTCCCAAACGTTTCTGGGGTTTGGTTCAGCACTGAGCAAGGTCCAGGCATGTGGTCACCTGTTCTGAAAGCTGAAAGATTTTAGTAGAGTGGACATGGCCAGAGTGGGACCATTGGAGGGCCCTGGATGGGGTTGGATCACAGGTGGAGATGTTGCCTCCATGCTATTCAAGCAACACAAAAAGCCTGCAGCCAAGACTGAGAACTGGGTTTGACCATAGTGTTGGAGACAGCCCCTGATGTGAAGCACTCTGAAATGCCAGATCTGGAGGTGAAGTGTGCTTCCCTTTAGACTTAAGCAATAATCAGAGCCATTTGTGTTGAGTCACCATCCCTAGAAGTGTTTTAAAGTCGTGTAGATGTGGTGCTTAGAGACATGGTTTAGTGGCAGACCTGGTAGAGTAGGGTCAATGGTTGGACTGGAGGATCTTAAAGGTCTTTTCCAACCTAAACGATTCTCTGATTCTATAAATTTATTTTATATTTATGTTTTCTGAGTGTTTCACTTTAGGTACCTAAATCCACACTAAGGCCCTGACTGACATGTAAATGCTTAGTTCTGAACTGATTTTAAACGTCTTCCTCAATGCCCTGGTTCCCTCATCCAAATCAAAATTGATTTGATTTAATCTTGGAAAACACTGAGCCTATGCCTGAGTGTCGGTATGTATCAGGTGCTATGGTGGCTCCGTGTTCCTGCAAATCACTCCTAATTACTGGCGGTTTGTTCACAGACATTTAGGCAGGAGAAAAACTTGCTGCACGTGCACAAAAGCATTGAGTTCTCTGGGACATCTACTCATTTGGATGAGAACCGGCAGGATATGGGCCAATAACTCAGCTGAGCTGGTTATCATCTGCCATGGCTTGCAGAGGAGCAGGATCTCCTTCTCTTTCTGTCTACAATGTTTCTGCTAGGTTGTAGACTGTACTCGAACCCAGCGTAATGCCTCTGTCATTTGTGGCCTTTGGTGTGAGGTGGGCGCTGGATTACACCACTTCTACAGGGATGTGGCTCTAAAGAGCGGAGCTTGGTACCCAGCCTGGCCTCGAGCTGTGAGTGCAGGATCAGGCTTCCCATCCAATCCACAGGAAGTGAGAAGAAGCCTTGGATAGAGTGTATGTGTGGGGGGAACAGTTGGGTTTTGCTTCATTTAGGAAAAAAAAGTGGGTAAATCCTGAGGATAACAAAAACCTGAAAAGTTTGGTCTTGTAGTAAGCCTACTGGTAGTGATGGAAAGATAATTGTCTCGTATCATGATTTCTTCTGTGTACAGACTTTAGAGTAAAGAGTAGAGTAAGAATGAGTAGTATTTGTTGCCTTGGTTTTTTTACAGTTTGATTTTTCTCTGGTTTTGTTACTGGTAGCACTATCACAAGAGTTTTCATAGGCTAAAGGGTGTGAACTACGTGTACAGTTAGAGGACAAATGAATTGTGCTCTTTCAGTTCAGAAAGCGTTCATTAAAAAAAAAATTAAAAAAATAATTGCTGCGGCAGGAGGAAAAACCAGCATGTTCAAGCACTGTGCCACAATTAACCTACTAGAGCCTTCCTTCCATCTTTAAGGAAAGGGTTAATTTTATGTGATTGCCAGTAAAAACAAGTTGTTTTCATGATGAGTCTGTAATAGCCGGGTGATAGACTGACTTAACAACCGCTGGCTGAATGCTGGGTACCTTTTCCTGATTGGCAGCTCTGTAAGTGGAAGCCCCTTGTTTCCAATCTGGCCTTGTGAATAGCTGCAGAGCAAAGGACTTCATTAAGGGATCGTAAGGCTACCTCGTAAAAACTAGCAAATAATTGTGACAGCGATGGGAAGGAGCAGAGGGGACCAAGAGCTCTGTGGTCCTCGTGAAGAAAAACAGACATCCCAGGGCAGGGAAGCATCAGGTGAAGTGGACGCTATAAACACTTTCCCGTGAACGCTGCGTTTTCTCAATAAAGCGGCAGTTTAGCCCATCTATGGCTTTAACAAAATATTCCCAGTTAACTCCATGGGTGGTGCAGGGCTGGGAGCTGTTAGCTCATATTCAGTTAAATTTCAAATGTCAGAGCTCATTAGCGGTGATTTTAGCCAAAGACACTTTGTGAGGAGCTTGGTAAATTTGACTTCCTCAAATAAAATTGAGGAAAGAGATTGCCGGTTTGCTTATTGATTTATTTTCCTGCTTTCACACATCTTCTTTGGGTCTGTGATTCTGATCAAGGGTCAGGCTCAGCCTCACCCACTTAGGGATTACGGTTCTCTCTCTTTCACACACACCCTCTTGCTCTTTCACTCTCTAATTCTCATTTATTTGCCTTTTTTTCCTCCTGCCTTAACCTCTGTTTGGTGAGTGGAAGATGCAGTTTTTGCTTTCAGTGTTGAGGAGAGCTTTTCCCTGAGCTCGCCAGCAAGCCCACGTGGGCACGCGCAGCAAGACAGCATGGCTTTACATGTCCAAACAACTCTACAAAGCTGGGTAGAGAGGTAGGAGACAATTCTGTGTTAACTGTAGAGGTGACTCAGCCAAGCTCTGTCTATGTTTTCCTGTTCCTGAGACTTAGCTCCTTGTTTTCTTGAACCCCTCTGCCCCAAATGAATTAGGGCAGAAGAAGTCGCCGGGCAGTCGGGTGGTGCTCTGCAGCGTCTTTTTGGAAGCCCTGCTAGTGTCAGCACCAGGGTGAGTCAGGGAATGGAGCCACTGGAGGTAAAAAGGTGACTTCTAAGCTGAGAAGGGCCCAGGCAACGCTGCAGAAATTGATATTCCCCATGCAGGGAGGACTGCAGTCGCTAGTCACCTAGTTCATTTCTAGGTTTGGGAGCGGCGGTTGCTGGATTGCCAGGTAGCTGCGGGACTTGAAGACAGGTACCACGGGGTAACAATTTTGGATAAGTTTCTCTAGGTGGTGATAGCTAGCAGGGGATGGGTCTATTAGGGTTTGGACCGAGGCAATGTCATCTCCTGTATGTACCCCCTCATTTGGGTATGTACAATACTACCGTGCCCGTCTCTCCCTGAAATCAAATCTGCCTTTGGAAAATGCTGCTAGGCACCCATCTGCATCCTTAGGCACTTGAACCCATTCAGATACGGGGGTAAGGATGTGCCAGCAAGGGTTCCTTGGGAAAAGGACCCGGGATTTTATGTCCTGCCAAATGATTAACCGGCAGACGAATGTGTGTGTGGGAGGGCAGCTACTGAAAGCCGTGGAGTGTACGTTATTTCAAGGGATCTGCATTCCCAACAAAGATGAGCTATTACAGCCCTACAAGACAGAGGGATGGCTTTATAGCTCAAACAGCAGCAGTCTGTGCTTTCAACTCAAAGGCCTCTCAGTTCAGAGGGCGACGTGTTGGTCGAGAGGTTCCCTCTCACGCTAGCCTCTCATCTTGTCGTCTGATTAAAATGAAGTTTGGGCTAAAATCTCTCCAAACGACAAGAGCGGTTACTGTCCCATAACGTGTGTGATGCTGCTCTTCAGCGGAGGCGTAGTCGTTGATGGCACAGCGGTTCAGTACAAAGTGCACTAAATTAACTTCAGCTGCCTTCTGGCTTATGTTGCGGTGCTGTCTGCACCCCTGCTGAAATCGCCTATCACGTGCCACCGTGAGCTCAAACTACTGAAACAAAATATAAAATTAAATAGGTGGAAGCAGTGCTCCTTTGAGAGTCAGCTCTAACTTTAGCTATATAAAATAAATGTATTAAAGCGTACATATCTGCTGCAGACATGTCCTCATCTGGAAGGCGTCTTGCATCAGGGAAGTTCTCCTATGTTTGTGCAGCTCCTTGCACAGTAGGATCTGAGGATTTATCTGGAGTTGTAATTAAATAGACACCCTAGACTGCATGGGTGTTCCCAGTCTTCTAAACACCACTTAATGCTCAGATTCCCGCTAGGACTTGGCAAATTCAGCTCAAAGTGACAGTGCAAAGGTAGACATCTCCCTAGCCATGATAACTCAGTGTTACCCTATTACGTATGTGACCTTTTCTGTAAGAGTCCCATCTTCACCTTTTTACCTTGCTGGCAGATAAGTGTTTTTTGATGATGACAATAAAGATACCACAAAGCACTTTTATTCTTGGTTGCCCCATCTGGGCTGTACGTTTGATCCGAACGGCCGGCGTTCCAGTCAGATTGCACTATCAGATGGAGCTGGCTCTATTTCCTGCATTATTCTTCCTGGCTGTACCACATTATGCAATTATGTTTGCATTTAAACCTGAGCACTTACCTGTAATGATGCTGTAGTCCAGTACATGATACATTACAGCAGTAGATAATGCATACAGATAGGCTAAGAAAGCATGTTGTTGATGTGCTAAAGCTAAACAGGACATTGCATTTGAAAGCGGACTCTGAAAGCTCGCAGATTAGGCTGAGCCGTTTAAAAAGCTTGCGTTACTGAAATAACAGCCGTGCAGGGTGAAACCCTCTCCCTGCTGGGCAGGTAGAGGATTGAAATGGCAGTGCAGGCTCCCCCAGGGCTGCCCTTCGGTCTCCATCGCAGAAGTCAACCACTGGCACTGCTGGTTGCTGCCGCACGCTTCTCCAGGAGCCAGGAGGGTCTTCAGCGGCTGCCGGGAGCCCCTAATCCTGCACCCCTATAGCACAACGTAAGCGCGGGGCAACGATGCAGCTTAGAGAATGGACTACGCCTCCTCTGCTGGCCAAGCCCCTTAGACCCGCGTTACACCTGCTCTTATCCCTGCATGGTGGATGGTGGCCTTAGGGGACAGATTCTGACCAGCTGGTTTGCATTACCGCGCTGTTACGAACACACACTGCTGTGTCCGCGACGTTAGCTGGGTTGGGTTAGGTGGTGCTGGATGTCAGAACCTGGCTGTCAGCGCTGAGGGTGGTGGTTATTATTAAAGTGTGCCAAGGCAGGTAACCTCTAACCTCCTTTAGGACTTCATTCAGGTCCTCTCTCTCAAATGTGGAATTTACTTTAAAAATGACATGGACTTGTTGGAGCGGGTCCAGAGGAGGCCACGAAGATGAACAGAGGGCTGGAGCACCTCTGCTATGAGGACAGGCTGAGAAAGTTGGGGTTGTTCAGCCTTCTCCAGGCAGAGAAGGCTCCAGGGAGACCTTATAGTACCTAAAGGTGACCTACAAGAAAACTGGAGAGGGACTTTTTACAAGGGCATGTAGTGATAAGAGGAGGGGTGATGCTTCAAACTGAAACAGGGGAGATTTAGATTAGATCTCAGGAAGAAACTTTTCACTCTGAGGGTGGTGAGATACTGGCCCAGGTTGCCCAGAGAAGCTGTGGCTGCCCCATCCCTGGAAGTGTTCAAGGCCAGGTTGGATGGGTCTTTGAGCAACCTGGTCTAGTGAGAGATGTCCCTGCCTATGGCAGGGGGGGTGGAACTAGGTGATCTTAAAGATCCTTTCCAACCTAAACCATTCTATGATTCTGTGAAAACAGATTTTAAACAGGCAAAATGTTTCAATGAAGCTCCTGCAGTGATTCAGCAGAAATCAAACCTGGTGCAATCAGCCATGAATTTTCCTTGCACGATAGCGAAGCAATGCCCTCCTGCTCCACAAGGTATCAGCAAGCACATCAGTTTTCCCTTCAATAAAACAGGGATGGCAACGTATAGTTTTCCTAGCAGGTCACTCCTTCCATCATGTTCTGGGGTTTTGTGGATGGAAGGAGGTATTTCTGGGCAAGTGTCATCCTATTTGTTTGGGAGAGAGGATATACAGGTGATAAGACAACAGTAGCACTTACAAAGCCTCTCACCTTTCAGTGGGGTGCTGCTTAAAATGTTCTTTAGTGGTAAGAGATGTTTCAGTGGAGCAATACTGTGATGATGATGAAGTATTGTTCAAGGTATGCCTGAAACTCTTAATGAAACGTGAAAAACCAATTGTAGTAGAAGACTAGAAGAAATGTGGCCAGTTACAGTCACTTAAATGGCACTTCTGCTTTGGCTGAGGAGATATGGATGCATATATGGCAGTATCAGTGTTTGTCCTTGGATTGTGTGGCTTTGCCGTCTGTATGCATTATTTTATGCATAGGACATACCAAGTTGTAGCCTACAGGCAGCGCTTTCCCTCTTCAAAGCACTTCTCAGTTTTTGCCTGGTAAATCACTGCAAACCCCTTGCAAACCAGGTTTGCAGTGGAGACGGTTTGTGTACCGGTTGTGTTCCCTACGCCCCCATAGAAGCTGTGTGAAAGTCAGGGGCTGGATCCCACACCAGTGCTCTGACCTCCAGCCCACCCTTGCAGCTGATTTGGGACTCTCACAAGGTTGTGGTTTGTTTTTTTGTTTTTTTTTTTCCCCTGCCTGATCCAAAAACCCCCATCGTCATCAAATCTCCTGTTGGGGTGGACCAGCCTCATTCCTCCTGCCCCCATCTACTGTAGCGCTCATTCAGAAATCCTTCTTGCTGACACATAGGTGTGTTAATTTGATTTCTTTTCCTGCAGGTGGTTGGAAAATTGTTAAGCTAATCTTTGTATCTGCAATATTTGCTCTCAGATTAGTTAAAGCAAGTCAAGATCATTCAATTATGAGACAATATTTGCACAGTGCATACTGCAAAGGCCAACACAGTCACCAGGCTTGGCTATTCCATTTGTGTAAACAACTGGATGTTGCAACTTTAATTACCATTAAATTGCCATTTTTAATTTGTCTCAGAAGCCTTCGTCCTTTGAGAAACCACTGATTTAGAGAGATGTGTAAATTATGTGTGCCCTTTAACTGGGCTCTGGAAAGGGAAAATCAGTTGTGTTGTATCTAAACTGGAAGATTGCACGGAATTCCCCAATGTTTTTACATGCAAAGGATTTTCGTGCAAGTTGGGCTTAAGATTAAAATACTGCACTGGGAGAGCTTCCACTGAAATAAGCCATCTCTGAATATCAGGCCATAAATGAACTCTAGGAAGACTCTTGTGAATTAGCAATGAGTCACTGTAAAGAAAAATTGCGTTTTGGGAAACGGGGCTCTTCATGTTCTCCAAGACATTTCCTCTGCTTCCAGGGTGTTTTCCTTAATATTTGAAGTTGAGATTTCTGATTCTAGGATCGACCTCTCACCGTAGCCCTCAAGAGACCCCGAGAGATCCAAGAACAACACTTCAGGACTTACGTGATGGTGATAAATAGACCTGGACCTTCCCATGGGTCTCATGTTTTGTTTAATTATGGAGTGGCTTAATACTGCTCATATCCCCCCGTTACTTGGTATTTTACCTTGTGTTTGGGTGAGCTTTGCTGCCTGTGTGTGGGAAGCTGACTCGTGCTGTACCTGGGACTTGCAGCCCCTGACAACAGCGATGTCTTTTCAATGCCCTCCCTATGAAAACACCATTAGATCTAACTAATACACCATGTCCTTAATTAAATACCTCTGGTGCAAAGAGCCTTACCTTGTGTGCTTGGAAATTGCAGTGATTACTCCCCTGCTGGAAAAGTCTTTTTTTTGGTGGTTGTTTTTTGAGTGGTTTTGCTGGTTTGGGATTTTTCTTTTTCTTTTTCTTTTTTTTTTTTTT
>VYXH01006114.1:249810-278540 GCA_013397275.1 Burhinus bistriatus | reverse complement strand
TTTTTTTTTTTAAAAAAAAAAAGGAATTAAGCTGTTTCTCATGCCGTTGTCCAGTTGCAAATTGGCCTGAGACTGACTTGTGCCATGGGCTCTGACCTCTGAAACTGCCCACTCATTTTTTTTCTGAACTAATCAGCTAGATGAACTATTTACAGTTGGCTTTTGGGTCTTCTCACTGCTTTTGCGGCTGCCCCTGTCTGAGTAATTAATGATGGCGTGGCTTGTTTATGGTCTTGACTTACTAATGCTGTTGGCTGCAAATGCATTTTTACCTCTGGGACGTGCCAGTTTCCTGATTCTAGTCCCACCTCACCAGCCCAGGTCAATTTTTTGTGTGTAAACAGATTTATCCTGTAATAGTTGGAGAGAGACTAGGGTCATTCATCAGTCCCGTAGAGAACATGGCCAGCCAGATTCTTCCCTTCTTATGCTTGTGCAATTCAGCAGAAGTCAGAAAGATTCCTGCAGGACAGCTGAAAGTAAAAAAAAAAAAAAAAAAAAAAATTTTTTAAAAAAAAGGAAAAAATAATTGTTTTTATTTCAGGGTACAGGCAGTCTCAATTAGAAACAAAGATATTGGATCGTGCACCTCATGTCCAGCCACGTGGCCAGCCCTGATGCTTGTTATATCAATGCTTATGGGAGTCATTGATGAAGGAACTGCTATGTAGCTCTCTTAGGTAGGATACTACCAGCTACAGTTTATAACCTGAGTAAAGGGTAAAGAGAAGTTACATAGCCACAGATGATGCAGATAGTCATAGAAATATTATCTTATGGCCTTGAAAAGGGTTTTGTTGGGTTATGTTCCAGGCCTGTTCTTGGCAATCATGCTAAGCGTGCCAGTTCATAAGGGAAAAAAAAAAACAACAAAACAATTTGGTCTCCTACTACCTCGGGAAACCCCTTCCAGACTCTCAATGCATGGATAGTCACAAGCATTCTGCTAATTTCCAGTCTCAGTTTATTCATAGCTGCAGTACTTCCAGTCGTCTTGGGGATGGTGTTGTCTTCTGGCATAAATGATTCATTTTTTTCCCATTGTATAGTTCTCTAGATATCTTTCCTTCCTTCTGGTTTTTAACATGTGTAAGGCTACTTCCTTGATGATTTGTGACTCGAGCACAACCATCCCTGCCATTTTTTGTATCATTTCTTTCAGGAACTGGAAGAAGACAGTCCCCTTATCTATCTACCTCTGTTGCCCAGTTTAGTTAGCAGTGTCTGCTCAGTTGGGTTAATCATAGGTAGACTCTGCCGTGACATGAATTGGGGGGGAACTTCCTTTCATGCCTCTGGATCAGTAGTAAAATTCTTCACTGTTTTGCCAAGACAGGTTGTGACAACATCTAAAAACTACCACCCTATTACTCCTTGCTAAACTGGCATAAGGGACTGTCTTAACACTGGCACTCGAAAAAGGACCTCAGTGGTCAGATCGTGTTATTTTTAGAATTGTCATCACACGGGATTGAACTGGGTGAGAAATTTCTCAAGGTCTGAAACTGATGAACTCCTAGGAGCCAAGAGGCTGTCTTTTCTTTGAGGGAAGGCTGGGAGAAATCAGAGAAGGTGAAATATGCTCCCCTTTTTTGCCATGTTCTTCTTCCAAAGAACTTTCCAAATGGAACCAGATTAAATAGAAATGATAGAGGTGAATGCAGTGCTTTTACTAAGCAAACTGTCTGTCGCAAACTTCTCCAGAAGTTCTCCTTTCGTTACTTTCTACTCCCTCACATCCAGCTTAGAAAGCTCCTTGGAAATGCCTCCATCAATAGCAAAATTGGAGGACTGCAATGAAGTGCACATGAATGGAAGTTCTTTAAGGGGTTGCTGATCACATTAGAAGATCCACCAGACTGCTCTGGCACTCTGGTTTCCAAAGAAATGCAATACAGGCTTACTTTAATATTTGAAGGCAGCTGCTCTGAAATTGCTGCCTGGACAAGAGAAACCCTGTAAAAACTGATAACTCTTAATCTCTGTCTTGTTTGCTTTTCTGTAGTGAAAACTGGTCTTTTTGGAATGGGAGGGAAATTGCCTAGAGTGGAGAATGGTTCACAGTGTGCTGGCTTGCAGCTCTTCCCTGTCAGTCGGTGTTTGCCACACTCCTGTAACGAGCATTAGATGGCACCCTCTGTCCTGAGACTGCTTGGAGAAGCCTTGGGACCTTCTGCATTCATTATCAGCCTTGACCAGCTTCAGTTTGTCCATTCTTTGATTTCATAGCACAGCCAACTAAATTCTGTTCATTTCTGTGTGGAAGTCTAAATCCACATATTTGTCAGCAAAATAGGGTGTTGCGCTGTGCTGTTGGTAGAATATTTTCTTCTGCTGCTTATACTTGGTTTTGCACAACGTAAGGTATTTTCTGTCCTCTTTGGGACAACCCTATTCTGTCTTTCCCATGAAGCTGTAGATGTGCCTTCATTCTCTCTGTTTGCAAAATCTTTATAGGCGGCCGGGAATGAAAAAAAACAATTGCAAAAGTCCCCTTTTGGTTTTGGTTTATATATTAAAAATGACATTCTTTACACTGAGTGATGAAGTGCATGCAGGAGACTGTTCTTATAACAGCAGGATGAAAGAGTGTCCTATCATGCTTGTCTCAGGGATGCTGGTTATACAGGGGAAGACCTATCCACACCAGTTGAAATTCTATGACTATTTTTCAGTAAATTTGGCAAAGGGTTAGAGGTCCTACAAGCAGGAGAGGCAGGGAATGATGCCAAGAGACAGGTTCAGCTTCTTTGGGCACTGGGCAGCGTTTTGCATGCTAACTCCACTGACTGTAGCAAATACCGTGCATTTGCATCCTTTTCAAGCGTGTGTAGGAGGGAGGAGCCTGCACCGATTTGTCTCTTTTAATTATAGATGTTTTACCCACCTTCCTAATTGCTCCTTCATTAAGAAGTAGCTTGTTGTTTCTTTTTTCCCTAGGAGCTAAAAATAATCATCTTTTGTTTGTTTCTGTAAATATTTTTTTTTTTTTGCCCTTGAGGAGATAATTATTTCTATTGTTGCATGAAGATGGTGGCCAATACAGGAGGAATAATTAGAGCAGATGGCTGAAAATTCTTCCCTTGTAAAAGACATCTAGTGTAATAAAATACTTCCCCTCGTCTTTTGTCTCCTCCAAATATACGTTTTTCTTTCCTTCAGGTGGATGGGGGTTGGGTGAGGGGTGTAAATCTTTTCCTGATGTATTAAACTGAGGAGCTGTCAAGAGTTCACAGCCTGGAAAGTGAGCTCCCTGTATCCATCACTGAAATTAAAGTGTTTTCAAATGTGGCGTGGAGTCCTGGGTCTACGGCGTGGGGAAATATACGCTGTACTCCATCACTTAAAATGTTAACCTTGTCTCTCCGTGGTGACTGAGGACGGGAACGCTTGCTCTCCGTACTTGCTGGTTAAATGGCAATCTGTCAGCACCAAGGAAAAGGCTACCTTGTGGTTTTCAGTCTCTGCTGTGTCTGCAGCGGTCCAAACCTTTGCTTGTTCGTGGCCATGTACGAAAGGAGGAGGTGCACCTTCGTCCTGCGAGAGATCATAGGAAGCAACCGAGAGAGTTTCTTACAAGTGCAAACATAGAATAGGATCATGGAATCGTTTTGGTTGGAAGAGACTTTTAAGATCAAGTCCAACCATCAACCTCACACTGCTAAAACCACCACTAAACCATGTCCCGCAGCACCATGTTTACCCGGCTTTTAAGTACCTCCAGGGATGGTGACTCCACCACTGCGCTGGGCAGCCTGTTCCAATGCTTGACAACCCTTTTGGTGAAGAAATTTTTCCTCATATCCAATCTAAACCTCCCCTGGCGCAATATGAGGCTGTTTCCTCTTGTCCCATTGCCTGTTACTTGGGAGAAGAGACCAGCTCCCACCTCTCTACAACCTCCTCTCAGGTAGCTGTAGAGAGCAAGAAGGTCTCCCCTCAGCCTCCTCTTCTCCAGGCTGAACAACCCCAGTTCCCTCAGCTGCTCCTCAGAAGACTTGTGCTCCAGACCCCTCATCAGCTCCGTTGTCCTTCCCTGGACATGCTCCAGCACCTCAATGTCTTTCTTGGAGTGAGGGGCCCAAAACTGAACACAGTTCTCGGGGTGGGGCCTCACCAGTGCCGAGTACAGGGGGACCGTCACTGTCCTAGTCCTGCTGGCCACACTATTGCTGATACAGACCAGGATGCTGTTGTGCAGGAGCAGTGCTGTGCTCTTATCGCGTGTGTCTGGGGGAAGGGATAAAGCTGGCTGTCAGGGTTGGAGTTGGTGGGGAAAACCCTCCTAAGTTCAGATTTCTCTCCGTGGCCACGTTGCAGATAACCCTCAGCTGAAATGCCCAGCCCAGAAGAAGAGAGAGTGTTGAGCACAGCAGCAAGCAGAGTCTGTGTTTAACTCCACTGCTGGTTCTTGGCTTTGTTTCAAAATTTCTTTTTTTGATGAGAGGATGAGGGCTCTTGTCTTTGTGTCATAACGATTGTTACAGTCCTCTTTTGTGGGACTGTGCTCTAAAAAAATCCCACCTAACAAAACAAATTGGAAAGTTACCACAAAGCGAGATCAAAATGATCTATATTCTGTCTAAACAGGGATTTCTCAACCCTTTTAAACCCAAAGTTTGCATTTTGGGAATGAGGGAGTTAAAAATCACCAGGTAAACATGTGTTGTGTTGGCAGAATGATTGTTAATTACAAGAATTTAGACCATACATTGAAGTAGTGGTCACTTACAATCCCTTCCCCTTGTGACTAGTCTGCCAGCCTGTGTGGGAATGCAAGTTTATCACTGTTATTTATTCATTTGTAGCAGTTGCCGCTGCTGTTCCCGAGCCCTGGTAGTCACAGGCACAAGCTGAGAAACTGGTACGGAGAGATCGTGTCCCCAAAGGCTGACATAAAGGCAACCCCAGGCTGGCTGACAACAGCAGCAGCTAAAAACATAAAAACGGAAAGAAATCTGCCTGAAAATGGAAAAAAGAAGGTGCAGGAGGGAGGAAGAGGATAATGTGCTGAATTACAAGCAGCTTGTGCATCTTTTATTGCATGCTACTAAAACGTTATTTTATCTTTACATCATTCATTCATGGTTTTGGAGCTCTAATGGGGAGGGAGTTGATACACCCCAAAATTAACGTGTGCTGTACACAAGCCACGGGCTTGGTCTGCAGGGTGTGGGCTTGAAATGAGCTGTGCACGGCACACACCAAGTGGGTGTCGGAGGTGGGAAGAAATTGCGGGCATCTGCTCATTGAATTTTCATATCAGATCCCCTCCTTGGTCGTCATGCTCTTTGGTACCCCAGGAAGAACACCTGGCTCCTTAGGGATTCCCAGGGCTTGTGGTTTCCCACCCAGCTGGGATTTCTGCCAGTATTTTGCAGGTTTGGTTCCCCACTGAGCTAGTGCCATCTGCTGTACTGGATTCAAAATGTGAAGTGCTGCCAGGGTGGGTTTCCGATGGATGCTTGATGTGAGGGCACATCCTGCGAAAGTTTGGGTGACCATTTTCAGTGTTCAGCTCATGTTATACTTGTGTCCTTGGGGAAAACACCGGAAGAGTCTCTTGCCTCAATCTAGCTACTGATTTTCATGAACCTTGCAGGAACAGAGCATCTTTGTGGTCTCACGCCTCCTGTTGAAGTTGGCCACATTCAAGTGTTTTGTGCCAACTCCTCTTTCCCCCACCCTGACTTTCAAGCTCCCTGCCATTTGTTGTACCCTGTGCTGCACGTCCTGCTGGAAAAAGCACAGGAGGAAAATGCCCACCGCCAGCTGCTGACACGCAGCTTTCCTTGGCTCTGCGGGTTCCTCCTGGTTCCTTCAACAAGCACACACGGGATGGGCGCTCAGTCGTGACCTTGGTGCTTGCAGCTGCTGCTGCTCTTCAGTCCTACTGAGAATTGTTTAAATGAAACACCATAGGTCAAATGCTGGGTGCCAAGCAGGGGGAAAAAAAAGGAAAAGGGAAGAGTTTTGCTTCTATGAAAAATCAGTGATGGGGATGTTCTTATCCTGCTCAGCTGCAGGCAGAGGGAAAGGAGATGGAGCCTCTGCGTGACGAAGATATGTTAAGGACATGGCCATACAGCCCTTTGAGAGATAAGATGGCTGTCTCGCTGGGTTTTTTTGGGGGTCTCAAGTGAGTCGGTCCATCCCAGCGATTGTAAGAGCATGCTCAGCCTTCCACCCTTAGCATGAGGAGACGGTGGTGTTTGGTGTCTGTAGGGTCAGTGTGGGCTACAGCCGGTCCCGTATTGATAACAGGGCGGCCAGACAAGACAGGCATGATAACCACGGAGGTTCCCCAAGATCACATGGAGGGAAATTAGCAGGACCAGATAAAAGCGTGGATTTCTAGAGCTGTGAGTCTGTCACCCACCCTGCTTGATGAGGGCTGTGCAATTAGTTTCTGTGTGTATTAGTCTGTGTTATTTTACTGTGGGCTGCTTAATAGGAACTGGACATAGCCACCACCGTCCAGCAAAGGACTTAATTAGTCCATTACAGTTGGAGATTGTGTTGTGCTTTCCTCCCAGAAAACAGGGAGAGGGTAATCATACGGGAGTCACAAGGTCCAGGGAAACTGTACGTGTGATTCAGAGCAGTTGGCCATTTCACTAGCCTTGCATTAGACCACATCTTCTTCTTTCAAATGTCTTACAGAGATGCTCTTTCATCTTAGGGAAGGGTGTAGGACTGCAAGAGGAGGGTCACCAAGCAAAATCATCTACTATCTCATTTCCCTCCATCAGTTCAATGTTTTTGCTTAATTACTACAGAGCTGCTTTCCCTCTAAACCCCCCATACATTCTTCTGCACTGCAGTAATTTAAAGGACTTCCCCTTTTCTCTCTTCAGACAGATGCTTTAAGTTTATTCTCTCCATGATAATGCAAGGATGGTACAAGTGATTATAAATACCTTTTGGTCCTGTGTTATTAGCTGATGTTTATCTGTTTGCTTTTATTAAAAAGAAAAAAGAAAGCAAATCAGAAATCACTTGAAAGGTTCAAGTGCAGGTGGTGCACATGGCAGCAGACTATGCCAGGCATCTTCTCACTGGAACCCTTTAGTTACAGACTGGGTGAAACAACAGAGATTTTTATGACCCTGACCAAATTATTTTCTGCCTCTATGCAATCATTCAGTTCTGAGGAGAATGATCTGGGGGTCCTGGTAGACAGTAAGTTATCCATGAGCCAGCAATGTGCCCTTGTCACCAGGAAGGCCAGTGGAATCCTGGGCTGCATAGGGAAGAGGGTGGCCAGTAGGTTGAGGGAGGTCATTCTCCCCCTCTACTCGGCACTGGTGAGGCCACAACTGGAATACTGTGTCCAGTTCTGGGCTCCCCAGCTCAAGCGGGACAGGGAACTACTGGAGAGAGTCCAGCAGAGGGCAACAAAGATGATTGGGGGATTGGAGCACCTCCCTTAGGAGGAAAGGCTGAGAGAGCTGGGACTCTTCAGCCTGGAGAAGAGAAGGCTGAGGGGAGACCTTATTCTTGCTTACAAGTATCTAAAGGGTGGGTTGGAGGAGGATGGAGCCAGACTCTTTTCAGTGGTTCCCAGGGACAGGACGAGGGGCAACGGGCACAAGTTGGAACATGGGAAGTTCCGTTCAAACAAAAGGAAAAACTTCTTTACGGTGAGGGTGACCGAGCACTGGCACAGGCTGCCCAGGGAGGTTGTGGAGTCCCCTTCTCTGGCGATTTTCAAGCCCCGCCTGGATGCAGTCCTGAGTAATGTGCTCTAGGCATTGCTGCGTCAGCAGGGGAGTTGGACTAGATGATCTCTAGAGGTCCCTTCCAACCCTGAAAATTCCGTGATTCCATGATTCTTGGGCAGCAAACTTTCTTTTGAGCAATAAAATCTGTCTGTCTTTGTTTATGTTGGTGATGTAGGGACTGCCTCTTACTGTGGACATGTGAACCATCTAACTAACTTGGTTTCAGCATATTTGTATCTTTTCTGAGTTAGACTCTTCAGACAGTTAATAGTTCTTAGTTTCCCAGATGGTTTCGACCATTTCTTGTGCCTTATTACACTGACATGTGTGAGCTACTAGCTTTGATGTCAGAGGGTATTAGTAGAACTGAATAGGTACGGAGTCTTCTAAAAGGTGACAACCAAAACCTAGCAAGAATAGCTTAAACACTGATGTTACATAGACAGAACCTTAAATGAAGAGCTAGGGTGTTTTCTAGATAAGAAAGGGGAACCCTCAAAAAAAAAAAAAAGGTCAAATTCAGAAGACGAGTTTATTTTTCGTAACTTTTGCAAGACTTCTATCAACAGCTTACTAAGTTTTTGGTGCTAGCAAGAAGAACAACCTGGTATATTCCTTATGCCCTTGCTTTCCCATTAAAGTTAATTGGAGGCTTCGAAGTGACTTCAGATGGTTAGAGTGACATCAGAGTGACTTCAAGCCATTTACGTTTCCTCAGTAAAATGTTCAGATGGATCCTGCCATTTCACAACAACGGTATCACGCAGTGTCTTGCTAGCAGCATTGCCCGAGGTTGTGCCAGATAGGAATTCATGGAATTTATAATTTTGCGCTACAGTTGGCTTCATAAGCAGTGTATCTGGGAAATGTGTGCCTTTCCAAGAACTGTACCTTCCTCTGTCCCCTGCTCTGAGATAAAAACAAGTTTAATTAACTCCTTTTTCAGTGGATCTATTGTATACCCTTTCATATTGTATATAACCTGCTTCCAAGCACTATCACTGAAGAATAATTCACAGTCTCTCTGGAAAGACAGTGAATTAAGATATCTATCCTTTCAGCTGGAATTTTGTCCTAAATCTCTGAAATATATAAATATATGTTTGCAAGTAATGAAGATGAAACTTGTCCTATGACACTCAGCAGCCATGGAGAAATTTTACTCTCTGTAACAGTTGTGTACAGATGTGAAGATTTATCTGTGCTTCTGTAATGATGAAGTGGTTCATTCCCTCTGACGCAGGGGACTTAACTCCCCAGATGTTTTCACTGTGTGTGTGTTAATTCAGTCCCAGGCTTCAGTCTAAATTGAACCAAGTGATTCTCTTTGTATGGAAATTGTAGAATGGGACAGGGGACAGAAAGTACCAACATCCATACCCTACAGACAGGGTGGACATAAACCAGTTGTATCATTTAGCCTAGGAACCAACACCCATTCCCTGGTGCAAATAATTAGGACAATAGTCGCCGTATAATAGTTATTCGACTGCTCTAGGTGCTATGGGAAATGTTGGATAAAACATCAGGCGCACAAGGCTAAAATCGACAATAGCAGCGTTGAAAGAATAACTATCATAACACCACCAGTATTCATTCTCCGCAGCTCCGGAGCAAAAGCTTTAATGCACATGATGTGCTCTGATTGAAAATGGAGTAACTATATTTTGCTTTTGTATTGAGGTTATTCTTTCCACTGCTGTTTCGGATTAGCACAACCCAGCAAGGACCACAACTATTTCCATGTCTGGTTTCCCCCTCCTCATCGGATCAGTTGAGGCTGTACTTGCTAGTTTACATGTGAGTCCGAAAGAACACACTATGAATGGTTACGTCCACACGTCTGTGCAAAAATGTCCACACGTCCTTCAAGAAATCGGTCAAACCTTCACTGCAAAGTGCATGCTTAAAGTTTAGAGGTGAGAAGGAATCATGACTCAAAACAGGCAGGCATCATTTTGCCATTGCTCATCACGAGCCAGGCTGTTTGCAGTTTTCAAGTTAATCAGTGCTTTATTTGGAACTGATCGCCATCAAAGGAGAGACGATAATAATACTGGCTAAGCTGAGAAAACAGAACCCGTAATTGAAGGGAGGAATGTCTCTCTAAATGTGGACGAGTGGCATGAGAACCTTTGAAAACTCCTGTAAAGGAAACTATTGCCCATCTAGCAGGACGTTTCAATTCTAAAGTCTTCAGGCTATTTTTATCCCATTGCCAGGAATTAACGTGCAGTTCTGCTTTTCGGGAGGCAGAGAGAGACACACACCAGGGAACCTGTGGACTTTCCACAGCCAGACCTGCAGCAAGCCCCTCATTACCCGCAGCGGAATGAGACGATGGGCAACCCCCACATGGCGACAGGCGTTTCTGAAGGCCAAGAACCTCTCCAACCCCAACATCCTTCCATCCCTTTGCTCTCCGCGGGCTCCCCTGGGAAAGCAGCCGGTGTGGCATTGGCATCTCCTCCGCCGTGCTTTCGGCAAGCTGGCTTCCCGAAAGGTGGGAAGGGGTGAGTTTTGAACCTCTCTGGGTCTTTTCCTTTCCAGCTTGCCCTCCAGTTTTGTGGCCGGTGGGACGAGGACTCCAGCTGGCCTGCTGGCCACCAGCCACGAGATGGCGATAACGTCACGATAGAAGAAGGCCGGACCCTGCTGCTGGGGACCACCACCACCAACCTCAACCTGCTGCATCTCAAAGGTCTGCAGAAGGGGGGTGGTGGGTGTCAGTGCTCTTGTTCCTCCAGGGCTGGAGTTTTTCATGGCCGTGATTTCCCCTTCCTTTTCCCAGCTCCTTCCTCGAAGGAGACCCTTGGTCAGGCAGGCTGAGCCTGTTCTCGGTAGATACAACAGGACGGTGACGGGGGACGGGGGAAGAGTTTAATTATTATGTATGCAGAAAGCATCATTTATGCTGTTTGAGGCATAACGACAATATGAGTAGCAAGGCTTTTTTTTTTTTTTTTTTNTTTCCTAGTGTTTGATCTAGGCAGTATTTTTTTTTTTCTTTTTTTTTTTTTCCCCCAGCTACTGAAAGCGCTGCTCTCCTGAGTGGTGTTCGGTGATAATGGCAGTGCTGATAACAATAATCAGCTCTGTTTTGTTTGGCGTCTTTGAGGCAAGCGTGTTGCAAAAGCCTTTACAAAATTAATGATGTTACAGAATTACAAGCCACAGCTACCGAATGTAATAAATAATCCAAGATCCTAGAGCGCGGCTGGTGGAGAGTAAATAACCGAGCACAATTATGGGGGGAAACACTGGGTTTGCGGGGTTCACGTACCCTGGGGTAGACTCAGCATGAGCGTCAGGACGTGTGTGTCTGTGGGTGTCAAAGTAAGAATTAAAATTACTTGTCGTTCAGTGCCAGAAACGTTCCTCCCTGGAAATTAGGCCCTGGTTGTGAAAACTCTTGTGCACATGCTTGGTATTAAGTGAATGAGTTGTTCTAGTGAAATTGCTTGCTCAAAGTTAAGCCCATGTGCAAGGCCCTGCTGATTTCAGAGGACGCTGATTCTCAGCTCCATTTGGAGCTCAAAAAAATGGAAAGAAGAATTTTTATAGGTTTAAGGACCTGGATCTTCTTTGCTGGTAAAAATGATTTGATATTAAAAGGATGTTAAAGGTAATAGTTTTTCATTGAGAGGATGATGAAAAACATGCATTTGACAATTATATTTCAACCTAACTTTGAATGATCATTATATAAAGAAAAAGAACTGTGCAAGTTTATCCCTATTGTGAAAACATTTCCAAAACAGGTTGAACTTGCTCAGTCTGGGTTCAGAGATTTTCAAGAATTGCTACACCAGGCATCATTCCTGTTTAAAAAAAAAAAAAAAAAAAAAAAAAAATTTGAAATAAAAAAAGCGGGAAANCATCATTCCTTTTTAAAAAAAAAAAAAAAAAAAAGTAAGAATTTGAGATTAAAAAAGACGTGAAACGTTTTAATACAATTTTCTTCCCTGTCTTCCCCAATGAAAATCCGAAATCTGGGTGATACAAGTTTCTTTTTAACCCCAGTGCAATTATGACATGCAGCAGATGAGTCAGGTCAGAGCCCCAGATTTCTGAGTCTTTTGGCTGCAAATCTGGATAAGGATTTTGGGGCTCAGTCTCTGACTTTGTGAAGAATTGAGGCACAATATTGCAGCAGAAACCCTTTGAACTTTGGGCCTACTCGAAGGCACATTTGATCTATGAGTCAGCACTCATGAAGCAAACGAAGGTCTGATTGAATTTAATGAAGTCTGGAGCAGTATCTTTATGGCTTCGGCTCATCTGACATTCAAATCATTTCTCCCCTTTATCACATTTTCCAAGAAGCTTGGTTTATGATGTAGATTCAGTTAGGAAAGCAGCATTAAAATAGTCTAGATGCTATTATTTTCTTCATTGCTATATGCCAAACATAGGGACCAAACCTTTTAGAAGCAGAAACCTACACGGTAATTATTTATCTGAGCTTTGTCTTTGCTGGAGTTTTCTTGTTGCATCCACCCCCAATTGCTGCTCGCTGTTTAGCCTTGGTTCAACTTGGACTCAAGACATGTTGAGATCTACTCTGGCACGAGACTGAGATTTATCTTTCCTAACCTTACCTTTCTTTAAGTTGTCCAGCTCACGGGAGTTGTTTAGGCTCCTCTGTCGGCAGAGAGAAACACACACCACCAAAGACGTGCTCATCTGATGTATCGCAGATACCCATCTTAAAACGAATCACAGTGAGGTGATCCCCTTTGAGTAGCAACTGCTGAGTCTGTGAGCACGTCAGATAATTTACAACTTTTCCCAGCTGAAAGATGGGCACGACAATAAGCCCCGAAACTGCAGGTGGGTGTAGATACGGGCTTCCATGAAAGCATCCCATTCCTATTCTAGCTGGAGAGTTTTTATTAGTCGGAGCCGGAGAATGGGATTAAATTGTGGTTCTGCTCCCTTTGGCTTTCGTGACTCAGCATCAGGCTGTCTGTGCGTTCACAAGCTGAAAATACAACAGACTTTACGGATGAAAAAAACCTGGAGTACTACGGAGTCTACTCCTCTGCGAAGACAATGTATTGCCTATTTTCTGGTGCTGTACCCAGCAAACCCAACACACGTTTACAGGCCCATTTCTTCACGTTCCCCTGTTTTAGGACACCCTGAGGATTTTTAATAGCGCCTCTATGGTGTCTTCTTATGATGATTTCAACACTGTAGAAATTGTTTAAAGAGTATTATAACAAGGAGGTCAGCTACATGTGCAGCCTTAAAGTGACCCTGTTTTTGGCTGTATTAACATATAGCCAAGTACATGTAGTGGTTCTGGTAGGGACCAGACTGTCTGGATAGAAGATCTGGAGGTCAAAGCAATGGAGAAATAGGATTAGGCAGCTGGGTCCTGCTCACTGCCATGAGGGCTCAGCAGTTTCTACTTCCCCTTCAACGAGCCGAGCATGAGCACGTGGTTATCGGCAGTGGAAAGTTTAATAGCCAGCCTGTGAAACTGCTCAGACAATACTGATTGGGGAAGAGATACAAGATAGACAGATTGTAGATAACTCTGTAAACTCAGCAGATTGCAGTTATTTTTGTAATCCCAATATCACAAGGATGGAAATATTTATCATAACCCAGGACAGATGGAAATTTCCTTTGTGCAGAGCTTACACTGGAGTAACTCCTTTGTGTTTGATGGCTTGATACCTCAGAAATGTGCTATTGCCTTTGCCTGAATTTATCTTGCTGTGTTGAACAGCTTCTAGGGAGGTCTGGAGACGAAAAAAACCTGCCTGTTCTTTCAGGAGTACCTTGGGGATGAATTTTGGAGTGATGCTGCTGGTATACCCTGGTGGGGTTGAAGATCTCAGGTGTTCAGCTGACCAGTTGGCTTTGCAATGACAACCTTGAGATGGCCACCCTTGCAGGTGCAAGGGAGAAGATTGTTTTGGCCCCTACTCTAGAAAATCCCCGATATCACTTGTCACAGCTCCTCCTCTCACTTGTAGGCATTGCTGCCTCTTGGTGGTCCTGTTGAAACCAGCATGCTGAAACCCTCTTTCATGGTCAGACTCCAGGCTCAGGTTTTGAAAAGGTCTGACACACTTCATCTGCCTCTAAAGACTGTGCACCCAGTTTCCAAAATACCACAGCTAATATGGGCTTTTTTTTTTTGTTTTCCCCAAACTATGAGACCCGGGAGAAAAAAAAAAAAAAAGAGAGAACTGACAAGCCCCAAAGATACTGATGACATTGTCAGTTATCTGGTTTTGAACCCATGTCCAAAGAGTAATGCTTACCCATCAATATTTTGGACCTCTTGTAATCCACGCTCGGATCAGGCTGTGGCTAGAATAGATCCTACGAGTAGGTCTAAGGAGGAGAGAAATTCAAATATTGATTTTGCTTGACTTTTTCCTAGGCTTTGATGCTATTAGCAAAGAGCATGAAATATTAGCTGGTACACCTGCATAAGTAGTTGTCAAATAACTAGTGCTTCAGTCATTGCTGATAAAGACTGTGTTTGAACTCACTGAAAGAAGGAAAAAGCTTTTCCTTCTGTTTTCCTGTCTATGGCATCAACCAGTCCTTAAACGTGGTTTAAAATCCTGTCTCAGTAGGCACGGTGGGAAACTGCCTGTGTTGCGGTGTTTTCTATGCCATTTTGCTCAGCCCATTTGGGATGTGCATTGTGATACTTTTTGCAGGCAGTTTCTAGTTCATATTTTCTTTTTTTAATCAGGCAGAGTCATTACAATTAAAATACCGTAAAAGCGATTCTGGCAGTATTGCAATAAGCATGTTTTTTAATTAAAGAAAGAACATGGGATGTACAAATAGTACCAGCTAATGGGAAATTTCATCCAATGCATTTTTTAATTGAGATTTAAAAGGAAGAAAAGTCAGCCCTATTTCTCCCTGTCGCTGTATGATATTTTCCTATGTTTTTACAGTGAGGTGTACGAAGTCTGAAATAATTACATTCAGAGCCTTAAAGTCCCGGCTGTTTTCATGGAAAAAAATGAAAAGCACCAGTTCTTTATTTTGTTAGTATGGTTTTTGTGCAGGAATTCAGTGTTATTCAGTAGAGTGCAACTCGCAGAACTGGACGTTCCTGGAGGAAGTGTTTTAAGGCCCCAAATCTGTAACAATTTGATGTTTTTTTCAGTTCTTCCCCCAGCTGTAAACCCTGATTCATGTTTGGGTATGGGCTGCAGGTTTCTCTTTCTCATCCTATATAGGGTGGGCTTACAGCATGTACATTAGACTCCCAGGGCTCTGGAAGTTGATTTTCCACAACTTTGTCAGCTCTTTAGACTCCTCTGGGGCATCGCAGGATGAGTAGAACAGTGGAAGTTCGTCCCAGCCGAGGAACCGCACACGGCTCCTGCAGAGCCCCGGCTGAAACCGGAGGCAGCACCGTCCCCTTCCTGGCAAGGAAGGAGAGGATGTGCACCTTTCAGGGAAGAAGATCCTGCTTCTAACCATGGCATGGAAAGATCTGCTGAGTCTGTCTCCACCTGTCCTGGACATTAACCAGGCTCTCATTACAGCAGAAGCTTTGTACCATTAGTAGATCTGTCCTCACTTGCTTTTATGTGGTACAGAAATACAGCCATCGCGACCTGTGTAGGCTGGGAACTGAGGTCCAGGTCTTCTTAAGGTTTTTAANGGGAGAGAATGACCTCCCTCGACCTATTGGCCACACTCTTCCCTATGCGGCCCAGGATTCCACTGGCCTTCCTGGCAACAAGGGCACATTGCTGGCTCAATAAATACCTTCAAATGCATGATTCTGTATCATGAGCCCAGAACTAGAGGAAGTGTACTGTGTCACCAGGTTGCGTGTAAGTTTCTTAAGTTTTGAGGTATCCCCTCTTCCTCTGACGGCTTGGTAGACCGTGCATTACAGTAGGTTTGTTGTAGGAACAAGCTGGCACTAAGACCAAGGTCCAACCCACTGTGCTAGACACTGGGAGAGCAACCCTATTTGTAATATCTTTAAATTTAAATGGCAGAAATCAGCTTGAAATTAGATAACTGCGGGTGGAGGGGTATAGCAAATAGAAACACTCTAATGGTCACCCAGGCAGGTTCTAGGTGAGGAGAAACTTAATCCTGCTCCCTTAAATCAGTGCTTCTGTGCTTTCCCCAGTGCCCTCCTCCCTTCCTGAGGGTGAAGCACATAACGTGTGTCCATCACCCATAGACTTGAAATAATAGATCAAGGATCTATTTTTTCATCACACGTCTCTGTGTCGTATTTACCCTGTTGCCTTCACGTGGCTCACCTGGAAGCTTCCTTCATTAGATCCTAGATGATGGGTTCTGATACGTGCCGTCAAAGCCATCTAGGAGTGTCCACACCTCTTTCCCACCAGGTTAGCTCTCCTCTTGCAAATGCATCAAAGGTGGTGTTAAGTGTCTAAGAGCTGAAGAAGTAGAAGGTCTTCTCGGAAGGAGATATACCCATGGCAGTGTCCCCTGGGCTGCTGATTTGGATTGCCTTTGCCTGGCTCTTGTGCTCTGAGGGAAGAACCTGACCAGCTTACAAGGGAGCATGTGCCATCTGAACAGATGGCTGTGAGCACAGCAAGCCAGAAAACGCAGGCTTGTTGGGTTTGGGAGACAGTTTCTGTCTGAGAATACTCAAGCAGCTGCCGGCTCCTCACCCAGGGGCAGATTAAGGCCTCCGTCCAACAGAATGCTGGAACATAGGCTTAACTTTTTAGCGCGTTACTGACGTCCTGGTGGAAATACACAGGCATTTGGATTCACACCTACTTTGGGATATGTACCTACATAATATGAACTTGGTGGAACATATGCAGGGAGGTGGAGAATGAGTTTTGGACTCTTGGTTCAGGCAGCCTTTGGGATGGAGCCAATATAACAAACTTCTTTTCTCCTTTGCATCTTACTCGGCAGCGATCCAGCTTGCAATCAACTTTTACGGCTCATCTGAATGTCATGTGAGCATGTCAACAGGGTGCAGGCGACAGGTCCATGAAATAATCGATTGTTCTTATTTAAGGCTCATAAACTCTCTATTCCTCTCTTCCTGCACACAGGAGGATCTTTGTTTTTTGGTTTTTGCCTTTTTTTTTTTTTTTATTTCCCCCCCTGCTTGGAGGCCCCCACCAGGCACATCCTTGGAGCCAGAGAACAAGCAATAAGTGGGGCTGCCAGCACACTGCAGCCTTGTTGTGTGGAATCAGTTGTTTCAGCAAAGATATTCCAGCTCCGGCAGTTGCCTCCTGCTGTTTGCCACTCAGGGATGTTTGCCAGGAATATAACTTCTGAGCTTAAGCCTGTCTCATGGGGGATTCTGTGGCTTTGTCATGTGAAACACCGAGTGAGAGGAACTGGTTAGAGCAAGCTGAAGGCTGTGGGAATATTAATTATACACGGCCGTGGCATGCCCACAGCACAACCGGAGCAGATCTTCCCTGCACGGTGATGGGAAGGAGCAGTCCAGTTGAGGAGATGACCTTTCAATCTGCAAATCCTCTCCCATGCAGAGGAGGTTTTCTGTTAGTTGAGGGGGCATTTCACAGTAGTGACATGTAAAACAATTTTTCTGTTGGTACTCTCCTATTATTGATTTTAAAAAAAATATATATCTATTGGGACTATACAGCACCTTTCTTCTAGTTTGCTTGCTTTAACACTTCATTCAGCTTTAAATAAAGAAATAGAATTAAATCTGGTGATAGGTGCTTTTATCCTAGCTCCCTAATGAGCTGTTCTTTAGAAAAAAAAAAAAAACTATTCCTCAGGATGGTCTTATATCAACAGTGAATGCTGAAGTGTGACCTCAAAAGATGAGAATAAAAAGCCCTCCGTGTAAAACGGGCACTTTGGAATTGGGACTTTGCTTCCCTCTGAGTTCAGGCAATCTCTAGAACACTCTAAATCACAACCTAAATGAGATATATCAACATCTCTTCTATGTATTATGAGAACATCTGTATTAGAAGGATTTTTTAAAAAAATGAAGTTTTTGAGAAGGGATATAAACCGTTGTGTCTGAAAGTGTGAATCTTCCTGACAGAGGCAAGGAGAAACTTCCCACAGCAACCCTCACAAGCCTCTACTCCATCATTATTTGGGGTTTTTTTCACAAGGGCACGATGCAGCCTCTTTCCATAGTGAATGTTTTGGATACCTGGGCCGTGGCATTGCACGAGCCAGTCCGGGACACCTGACAAAGTGAAGTGTTAATACATTATCTCTCCAATTCCTTTCCTTCCGAGTGCACCCTCCACTGCTTCCCAAGGACTTCAGAAGAGAAATCTCTTTTCACAAAAGCAGTTCTGCCAATGGTGTGATGGTGCTGTTGTTATTCACACAGGAGATTTTCACCCTCCCACCCCTTATTATCAGGTTTATTCTCCTTAATATTCCCTTTTTTTTTTTTTTTCATTATTTGGTCTGGCTATTTGTCCCCTCCTGTGGGACAGAGGGAGTCGCCTCCAGTTTAGTTTTTCTCTCTTTATTTTACTCTTTTTTTTTTTTTTTGTAAAAACAGAGAAAGAAAGATTTCTTTTCCGAGCAGAGAGGTGGAGGCTAATTGCTGGGTTAATTGAGAAGAATGGTGCTTCTGATGTTCTCACAAAGTATCAAATAGCCTCAACATATTTCTCCCCCCTCTCCCTCACTCCACCTAAAGAGGCCCATTGAATTTGCACATTACTGTACAGAAGTGATTACGGGTTTAATTGTATTTATTTTGCTTGGTGGGGAGGCCATCATAACAGTAGTTGATTGATTTTTATAAAATCACCCTCAAGGTCATATGTAGGACTTTGCTTTCCTGTGCAGCCATAACAAACAATTTGAGGGTCACAGCCAAAGGCTCAGTTGAGCAATATTCTTGCTTTCTGCTTTCAGAGAAGAGGTCAAGTGCAATAAAAGAAGGAAGCGTAACTTTTATTTTCTTTTAAAAAAAGGGGAAGACAATCTTGTAAAGCAGCAGCTGTATATTTATTCTGACCCAATGAAAAACACAGAGATACAGATTGCTGAGGGTTAGAGGGGCAATATGCAATTTTTTGACATAAGTATTTCTAAGTTTGGCTAGAGGTTTTTTTTTGCACTTAGACTTGGTAAACGGTTAAATGAATCCCTGTTAATCCTTTCTTTTCTTTCCTGTGGTGTTGCTTTTTTTTTTTTTGCTTTTTTTTTTTTCCATCTTCAGCAGCTGAACTTTTCTTGTTACACTTTCTTTTCTCTCGAAGACTGAGTGCCTTTGGGTTTTGTTCTGGGAGGAGTTCAGAAGCTTTGCAAATAGCCAGGGGACAATGGCGTTATGGTGTGACCGGGAGCGTAGCTGATCTGTTTCCTATGATTACATGTTGGGTCTGACTGCTGCTTCTAAGGGAAAGCCAAAACCTCACGTGTAGCAAACGCCTTTTGGTCGTTTTGGTGTTGCAAACCTTTGCACCAAGTGTGCTTGGGTTGCCGTCACGCTCTAGGACAGAGAAACCCAAGAGCCAGGGAACAACCCTTACCTTGAAGTCCAACTATTATTATCCTTACATGTCCAAATCTTCACCCAGGGAGGGGAAACCTTGCTCCTGTGTAGGATTTCCTCCAAGAAGGGTCAAACCTGCAGGCCAGGCGTCGCACAGCTAGTGCCTGCACGCCCGATGCTACTGAAACGGGTTGGGACTATTGCGTATGCTTCAATCCAGTGTAGAGCAGCCACCAGCATCCAGTTGCCGAGCTTGCCCAACACGTGAGTGTTCACAAAAGATATGGAAAATACTTGAATCAACGGAGCGAAAGCTTGCTCAGGACAACTGACGTGCAGTTAGCCTATTACTGAGGAACAGGGGATTTTAAAATTTTGTTGAAATTTTGTATGGACAACATGTGGCTGAAACTTGGGAAAACTTTTAAGGAGGTTCGTTGAGGCAGAACTATGATTTTACAAGCAAAAGATAAGACAGCTTTGGCTACCAGCCTTCCTGGTTCATTGGTACAGCATGGCAGCAATTAGAATACTCATTAAAAATTGTACAAAGAGAGTGGAAACAGAAATTACTGTATTTCTGTGGGAACAGAGCATAGGAAGTCAATAAAGACCTTGGGGAAGATGTCTTTTTTTTTAATGTTAGGAATAAAATAAATCGTAGTGATTTATAGTTCCGTTTCTAGACTACGGTGATAAAATTATTAACACTGCTGCTATAAGGCAAATGTATTTAATAAATATTTCTTTTCTCAGTATGGGAAGGAGCAGGATGGTAAATAATATCACAAAAGGAAGATGGACCAGCAGTCCATTTATTACTGAAGAATGTTAATGTAATGAAGATGTTTAATAATATCTTTCAGGAAAACACATTCTTAAATCAACAGATCCAGTCTCATTGAAGAGCTTTAAAACTGCTTATAGAGGCATTCTGTGGCCCACAAATATTCATTTCAGAGTACATGGGAAATTATAGAGGGCTGTAGAAGTTCTGATCTTGTGTCAGTATCCAAACAGGTAAAGGAAAAAATATTGGTTGCTTAGTCTGATATCAACCACGGGTCAAAAGAGAAAACTGCATGAATTTAAATGCTACAGTTGATAGAATCCATAAATTACGAACCATAGGAGTTACTGAATGACAGGATAGAAATTTTATGGAAAAAAGACAGCAAATTTCAGGTCGTTTTCTAAGAAAATTACAAGTTTGTTTGATCAAGTTAATTCTGTAAAACGTGATAGTGTGATGACTAACTGCAGATCACCTGCCCAGGTCTCATGGCAGCCAGCAGACATAAAATGTACCAACTCAAAAAGTAACTTGTTAGTGGGAAACCATTTTCATGCCTGCTTGGATACCAGTGCACATCATCGATGATCGGAAGGTAAATGGAGAAGCGTCACTGATCACGTTTTGTGAATGCCATTCAAACCAAACGCAGATCTACACAGCTGAGAAGAGAGCTGGGCAGGGAGCAGTTAGGAATGAGAGGACTTTGTCAGATAAAACCATGATCATGAAAAGGATCAGAAGTCAGTCTAGCCCAAGGATGCCCACCTGATCTCCCAGTGTAATGAAGAGGCAAAAGGAGGTGGTACAGTTTTTTATTGTGAAAAGCAAGAGGCCGAGTGTGGGGATAAAGGAGTTTTGCCTCTATAAGCAGCATCAAGAACAATAAAGGAGCAGAAGAATTAGGAGGTCTGGCTTTCCAGTTCCAGAAGGAGCACCGGGTCGTGGGAGAGGATGCTCTGCTCCACGAATCGGAGATGATTCCTTGCAGGGAGAGTCTTAAAAACCTTATTAACCAGTCTGAATGAGGGCTGAGATTTGATTTTACCTGTAAGTACTTTCACAGAAAACGCTGTTTTCTACGCCTCTCTGCAGTGTAATGCAGGAGAGTACAAAGAGAGCCACTGTCTGAAAGCTTGTCCTTGACAAGTCATGTTTGGAAATAAAGCAGAAATTGTGAACAGTAAGAGAGATTTGCTGTTGGGAAAGACGATCAGAGAAAATGGCAGAGCGATGTCCCCAAGTCACTTAATTGATTGTCTGCCCTTCTGGAGGGTACCTGGCAAACACAGACAACTTGACTTCCTCCAGTTTTTCAATAGCATGATGTGCACAGACCATCAGGCGATATGATCGAATGGTCCCTTCAGTCTGCAAATGAATACCATTTCAAGTATTATCCCAGTTTCAGCATAGCACGTTTTGTATTAAGAACACTTCATTTTTCTAGAAGTCTCAGATATATGTCAGAATAAGGGCCAGATATCTTCTGTTTTGCATGAAGCCAGCTGAAAATCGTGCTGTTTTATTACAGTGTATTCAGTACAATTTGTAAAAACACTATATAGCAACTTAGCAGAAATACATTTGTATACAGAAAAGTATGTCTAGGGAAAGAGACAATTTACACATAAGGGAGTTGGTGTTTGTGGGAGTGATCCCATGGTTCCCACTGGTTATAAGCAAGAAAACATGAGACTTATCTCTTCCCTCTATTAAACAAATTCTGTAAAAACTTATCTGGAGTCTACTAAAACCTGCAGAGAAAGTATTTAATGGGTAGTCCTTATTTAAATACTAGCTTTGTTATAAGACTAAGAAATTAGAACTAAGTTATAAGACTTTGTTACAAGACTAAAAAATCAATGAAACTATCAAGGCTTCTCAATGCAAGAATAAATAAGGAGGTCAGGATAAGCAGAATGTGTTCAGCAGGAGTGGATGCAACAGGGTGGGAAAGGCGCACAAGTGCTATTCACCTCCCTTATCACTGACAGCGGCAGGACCTGGTTAAAGGCGAGCAATGATCGAGGTAGTTTGTAATCTGATTTTTATACTAAAATTTCTTCCCTCTTATTTTGTCTCAATACTGAAATTAAAGCAGAGGTCTGACCTCCCTAATTCTTCATGATAAGGATAGGTAGTACCTTGTGGGGACGGAAAGCCTAATTTTTGGTAGGTATAAAGGTCACCATCAAAAGGTGTTAACGCCAGTAGGAAGCTGACCATGATATGAGATGGCACAGTTATTAGCTACTTCACATAAAGGGAAATGTTGGGAGGGTGATAGACCCTTGTAAGGAGTTCTGAGTTTTGCAGGCTTTGAGGTGTTCCCTGCTAAGCTTCTGGGAAGCATAGTTTGACTTATCCCATCTACAGAATGATTAGATGTCTGAGAATCCACTCTGCCCAAATACATTGTAAAGATAGCGATAATGTGCTTCATGGGAGAGAAAATATAAAAGGAGATAAAAGAGCAAGTCATCCTGAGATGACAGGCTGGGATTGCCAGCTCGCACAAGGCAAGAACAAAGGAGGCATTTGGCAGAACTGAAGAGAGTCAAAACCAAAGGATGGAAGTGCCTTTTCATGAACTATGTACTTAGACCACAGATTTCATTGCTTCAAGAAGTCATTGAGACTAAATATTAGAAAGAATTGAAGGATCAGATCTATGTTACTGGCAAAACTTATCCAGTTATACTAATAGATGGTAAAAGGAAAATGTTGGCAGGGAGATGAAACCTGATGCTTTGAGGTGCAGCTAACCCCTAATTAGGGATTAAAATGAGGCTTTCATGAGATGGGGAGATCATCTCACACCCAGCTAACAGGGAGAAGTTTATACTGTACTTGGAAGCATCTGGTTTTGAACAGCAGCTGGAAGAGTATGCAGGATTAAATCAACCGCAGATCTAAACAAGTTGCCAGTTCTTTTGTTCAAAGATGTTTTCTCCTCTCCCTGTCACAAATAGTTTGTAATCTGAAAAGTAACATACAAATTAAGTACTAATATCCCTTTTCAGCATTTAGAGAGTGAGTAGGTTAAGACGGGGGTTTTCCAAACAACTGCCTTGCACTGAAATTGGAGAGACTTAGATGTCTGCCCAGGCTGAATGGCCTTGCTCAAGTCTGGAAAGGCAGCCTGTGGTAGAATTGAAAAATGGGCTGAATTAATAAGGTCTGTAAAGAGCTGATAAATCTACAGGGAGAAGTACAGGGCAAGGCAGAATTTTTACAGGAAGCAGCTTTGTTTCACCTTTGTTCTTGTAATTTTATTGTAAAACCATTTGTGGACCCATGTCTTACAGCTCCTTTGACCGTGAGATAATGACTGACTATTAGATCTGTGGTTGAATTTTGCTCTTCTGTTTTCTTCAGGTGGCAAACTCTTGTTCACTGGTCCCGGACCTGTAGAACTGCATGCTCATTACATTCTGATATCTGATGGAGGAGAGCTCCAGGTGGGATCCCCCAAGGCCCCTTTCCATCACAAAGCACACATCTATCTTTATGGAAGCCTCCATTCTCCACCATTATTTCCATATGGGGTCAAGTTCCTGGCAGTGAGGAACGGGACCCTTTCCATTCATGGTGAGTACATTTTTTCTTCTCTTCAAAAGTAAAGTACAAATGAATAAAAGAAAACCAAACAAAGCAAAAAAGTTTCTGGAGAAAAAGAAAACAAAAAACAACTTTGATCATGAACTTGGATTTCTAATTACAGTTAAGTATTTGTTGAAATCAGGTTTTGGGGTCAGAACTTCATATCTTCACATTCACCATCAGACTCTTATTTCTACAGTAACTTATGCACCAAAGCTCAGTGCTGTATCTACATAAAAGCTCCCATACTAGGAGCTGAGGCATTTTGAAAATCAGGACCCCAAGAAGAAGATAGATGGTATCAAGTGGTTATGAAACCCTGGCACTTGTTTAGGCGCCTCAAGGATGGTTGAATTTGTGCATGTCTGTCCACAACTGAAAGTCTCCGTCCCTTGGAAACAGGACTTCATGTCTGTGTTGTGTATCATGTGGGTTTGCTCTGCTGGTGGAAAGGGGTATCCTTCTCCCCTCATCTCTCTCTATAACAATTGGGAAGTTTCCTCCCCAAAGAGGACATAGTTTTTTGGGTTTTGAAGAGATGGTGGTCTTCCAGGTATGTCCCATGGTGAGGCCAACACCAAGCGTGCTGCAGGTAGCAGACTGTGTCAGCTGGAGTGGGGATGACACTTCCCTTCAATGCAGAAGCAAAGTGCTCCTGGCAGTGCGCTTTCCCTTTCTCCTTCATCTCTCTGTGCTGTGCTGACATCCCAACACCAGTGGTCTCTCTCTAGAATGAGGAGCACATCTGGCTTGGTTTTCCTGGTGGTCCACATAGCTGCACCTGCTCAGCACAGGTTGTTGTCAGAAGTGACAAGCCCAGAGCTATGCAGAAAATCTGTGGCAATGCCAATAACTTCACCCCTAGATGCCTGGTCCTCTGCCCTCACCACTGGACTGTTCTCCCAGAGCAAGCCCTGCAGGGCCAAAGCTCTACGTTCCCACCAAGTGGAAGAAACAAGGGACTTGAAGGACAGAAATTGGCTATAGCTTTGCAGATGTCGTGAGTAGAAAAATTTAGGTACAGAGCTTGAAATATAGGTATAAAATGGCCATTTCTTGGTGCAGCGGATTGCATGAATCAGAGTATTAGTGCAATGCATGTGTAGGCCGAGGGGTAATGGTTTTAAACAGAAAGGGAAGATTTAGATTAGGTATTAGGAAGAAATTCTTTACTCTGAGGGTGGTGAGACACTGGCCCAGGTTGCCCAGAGAAGCTGTGGCTGCCCCATCCCTGGAGGCGTTCAAGGCCAGGTTGGACGGGGCTTTGAGCAACCTGGTCTAGTGGGAGGTGTCCCTGCCCATGGCAGGGGAGTTGGAACTGGATGATCTTTAAGGTGCCTTCCAACTCTAACCATTCTATGATTCTATGTCAAGCTCTTAACTAACGGGTTGTTTTTAAAGGCAGTATGTGTCATAGAGGAAGAAAAAAAAAAGCATCTGAATGCCTCATCTCCCTCCCTTATGTTCTTGTGTGTCAACTTTCATGTTGGTAGGCGGTCGTATCCTCCAGCAGGGCTTGAACTTCCACCCTCCTGGCCTACAGGCAGAAATGTTGCTCTCTGAGCATCGCTGACATGTATGGCTCTCAGTCAAAAATGACGTTGGACACCGAGGGGTACAATCTGAGCACAGACAGGGAGCGAGCTCTACCACTGTGCGGTAAGCCTGCCAGTTGACAGGAGCGGAGCAAGGTCAGGCGAGGTCCATTGTTGGAAGGGGGTCAGTGAACAGATGCTTTTTGGAATGAGGAGAGATCAGCGGAGGCTGGGGAAGGTGCTCCTGGCAGTGGCAAGGGAGGTGGGCTGCACTACTCCTGAAAGCCACGTCAGGAGCTCTTGATGACTATGTCAAGACACAGTGGGGATAAATTATTCAGTGCTTGCAAACGGCTTTAATAATTTCAGTAAACTGGCTTTGCAGAAGGGCAGAGCGTTTCTATCCCAATTTCCTAGAGGGGCTCTGTGAAGAACTGCTATTAGATCATCTGGGTGAATTGACTGTCCGTTACTGGCCATTGAGTTTCATACAGTTATCCCAGCCTTGAGTTCAGTAACTCACATTAGATTAAAGCATGCCTTCCAGAAAGGCTTGGTCTTTGAGGACATCAAGGGAAACGGAAGCCAGCATTTTCTGTAGAAGCTTGTTTCAGGGGATTAATTTGGTTAATCATCCATGTTTTTATTTTTTCTCTTTTTTAAGAAAAGTATTAAAATGTCTGATTTGAATTTGCCTGATAACAGCTTTTGCTGTTTCACTTTCTGTATCTTCTCCTGCTACTTTAAAGTATCCTTCCATTCTCAGTTTGACCCTTGTAAGTCAGGATTTTGTCCTTAAATCCTCCGAGCTTTACAACAAAAGCCTTGTCTTCTTTGTGCTGCTGTTTTCTAGCAATGTAGGAAAACCCAGCAGCATCTCCTTGCAGCTGTGCCTCCTGTGCTGAACCTGTATCATCCCTGGCTTGTTGAGTCCATCCTCACAGACAACCCGTGAAACTACAGAGACAACCAGGGCAGAAGTACTTCTTACAGTGTTACCTTGGCAGTGTGATGGAGGGAAGTAAACCCAGCTGTCCATGTCAGTACCCTTCAGGCATTTCTCACTGATATTTCATACATTTTACTCAGTGCCATAATTCCCAGCGATCCTTCATTCCTGAGGAAACCAAGAAGGCGAGGTCTGCAACCCAAGTGTTACCTGGATGGAGCTACGTGGAGCCAAAGGTGGCTTGGCCCATCAGTGGAAACATCTCTTAGTTTCAATTTCTTATCAATTCTTATTCAAGAATTCTTAACAATTCTTTATTCAAGAAATCCAGACTAGCTCTGAAGTCACTTTGAAGCTCTGCACTACACAGAGTCCCAGTGCATGGCTGCAATTAAGGGTCACTCAAACCATGTAATCCGCAATTCAGCGTTGAAGCAGTAGAAACACGCTAGAAAACAAGACCAAAAGGAGTGTGTTTTTTTGCTGGCTTCTTATTGCTTACATGAAAGAGAAATATGCTGTTCTGTCTCCAATTTAGTACCAGTCTGGCCTGTGGTATAGAACAAATCGTTGAGCATGACAGCCTCTTTCATATATATATGAAAGAGGCTGACATGCTCAGCAATATACATCCGTGAGATACATACGTATACACGCATATATATGTTATCTCAGATCAAAATCATTAAATAAGCAGGCTTCCAAATTCTTGGCTGTCTTGGTGAAGACAGGACTGAGCGCATTTTAATTTCTTTTCTCTTTCAGACTGGGAAGTTTGGGGGATGCTCTGCAGCCATGGTTGAGTTCAGCTTGTTTAGTAAGCGCTGTCAGCTCTTCGCTTTGATATGTTAATATGACTAAGGGTTTCCCACAATTCCCTCGTGAGTGGCAGTCCTTTGCTCCGGTGGTTGTAGCAGACTGGGAAATTTCACTGTTGCCTTTGGCTTTAGCCAACTCCCCTGCCAGTCAGAGCATGCCACCCATAAACTGCCTGTCAATCACACGTCAGTTTTAAAGGGGGTTTCAGTCAGCCAGGGCAACTCGACTTTTTGACAATGTAATTATGGCCCTTGCATCCGCACTAGGGGCCTGAGCGGGGCTGAGAGAATTTTATTGATTGTTCAGAAGGGAAATTTATCACTGTCTCCAGCCCCGTTCGCACTTTATTCCCTGAGAAAGTCTCCTGACAAGCTTTGGGAGAGAAGTTTAGCATGGTGGCCTTGGCTGTTCTTGTGCCTTTGTCCTTTCCCAGAAAACTGGACCGGAGACACCAGCAGATGCTGAGCAGAGGGCAGGGACCGAGTGTGGAGGCAGCGTAAGTGGAGATGCTGCATCAGTAGCCGAGGACACCTACAGCCAAATTCGCAGTCCCAACACTTTCTTTACCGTGGATGAAAATATTTTAAAGGTCTTTTCCATTCTGTTCCCATTTTTTGGCAATCCTGTGTAGGTGAGGTCATTNGTCGCCATCCCTGGAGGTATTTAGAAGTTGGGCAGACGTGGTGCTGAGGGACATGGTTTAGTGGTGGTCTTGGCAGTGTGAGGTTGATGGTCGGACTCGATGATCTTAAAGGTCCCTTCCAACCTAGGGGATTCTATGATTCTTTGATTCTATGATTCTATTCCATCGTGTCACCTTGAAGCAGATTGTGCCTCTTCCTAAACAAAGTCCAGCACTTCTGCTGTGTGTTTAGCTGAAACTTTGTCAGTAGCAACACTGTGATGATACAGGGCATGAACATATGAGCCTGTTCCCTGCATTTGGACTAATACCATATGCCTCTCCAACTAGACAGAAGATGCTACACTTCAGATTTAATATGATTCACTTTGTCCACACTGTGAAAGCTCTGTGGTAAAGACAAAAACAGTGTCCAGAGAGTTTTGATTTAATACTGTACCTATTTATAATCAGCATAATTAAAATAGAACTGTCAGAGGTCATTTCGGTCCTCTAATGTCATGCATAGTCCTGCTGCAAAGAATGTCCCTGCATTGCAATGGATGCTGACAGTGGAAGATGATATTTTAGAGGCAATTCTGCACCACTTCTATCCCAAAATTCCCTGTATCCAAACCAATCTTACCCATTTTCAGCACTAGCTCAGGAAAAGAAGTATGTTTTATCAGTTGAACCAATTATTAATTTTAATCCCTTTTAATCAATAATAAAGCACAAAATATTTGTGAGCTGTGCACAGTGCCTTACAGAGCCTGTGCATTCCTCAACAGATCAAACATTTAATCAAATCCTTCTTGCTTTTCCTCCATTAAGCAGTGTTATGTATCTGTGCAGAGTTTGAGATTGAGAGATCATAGACAACATGAGAGAATTTGTTCTGCTTTACTCACATATTAAAAAGAAAATCTTCCCAGGGGAAAAAAAAAAAAGAAAAAAAATCTGTAGCAGGGGGATTCAAGACAGGGTGCAGAGATCTGCTTGAGATAAGATGTGCTTTTTTACCTTACTGAATCATGGAATCACAGAATCATGGAATTGTTAGAGTTGGAAGGGACCTCTAGAGATCATCTAGTCCCACTCCCCTGCTGACGCAGGAATGCCTACAGCACATTACTCAGGACTGCATCCAGGCGGGGCTTGAAAATCTCCAGAGAAGGGGACTCCACCACCTCCCTGGGCAGCCTGTGCCAGTGCTCGGTCACC
>VYXH01006114.1:217781-249618 GCA_013397275.1 Burhinus bistriatus | reverse complement strand
GTTTGGTATCATCAGCGAACTTGCTGAGGATACATTCTGTCCCCTCATCCAGGTCATTGATGAATATGTTGAACAAGATCAGGCCGAGTATTGACCCCTGGGGGCCACCACTGGTTACAGGCCTCCAACTTGACACTGCTCCATTAATCACAACCCTCTGAGTTCTGAAGTGCTCATCCATCCAGTACGTGCCATTTCCCACTAACTGAAACCATCGATTTGCACACCCCTGTTACACTGTGAGTGCAGATCCTTTTCCCCTTCCTGGGGTCACTTCCATAGGCTGGTTTTCCTTAGGTGCTAGTTATTCTGTGTGGTTGTTGCAGGACGTTTTTTGCCTTCTGTGACAGCATTTTTCCTTTCAAGACCTTGACTTTAACATGATGCATTAAAGCAGATGGCTCTTGAACAGAAGACTAAGCTGCCTTGAATCCCCTTGCGTTCACTGGGGGTAACAAACTGCACTTAGGCACTTCCCATGGAGTAACTAATGTACAATGACTTGTTCCTTCCCTTTCTTATTCACAAATATAAGATGACCATTAGATTTGAAAGGCCTAACAGATGGGGGGGAAAAAAAAACAACCAGAGAGCTGGGTTCAGGGAAAGCTGCTGTGTCTTTTATAGCTCGCCCTTCTCTCTAACAGAAATGCATCCATCATCTTTGATTTAAACTTGAATCGGTTGCTCTGTATTTCGGTGCTGATCTTAATGAGGAAAAAATGTGGTGTAAAGCGGATTGAGAGACGGGCACTAACATATGTATAAAATATAATATATATAGACTGTAGCTACTATATTAACTTGTGTTTCTTGACAGGGGGAGTTCTGTGGGTTACTACAACTGTGGAAGCTTTTTGCGGGATGAAATAGTTGCCTCTTTCAAACCTTTGACTATAACATTGAAATACCTTTTCCAACTTTGGCCCCAGCTACAACCGGGACATTGGCTGGAGGAAGAGGAGCAACCAGCAACAAAATCAAGGCAAATTTCCACCCCAGGTGGTAAAGAGCTTGTGAAGTTTGGCAAACTGAGAAGCCTGCACCCAGACCTGGGGTTTTGCAGGGCTGCAGGCTCAGCCAGGCAGGGACATTCCGTTTGGGCTCATCTTCACTTTTCCCCCCTGTCTAATTCTCTTCCATCGCGTGCCGGGAACGCGGCAAACTGATCTTAGCATTTAAATGGTCGTGCTGCTCCGCGTACCCGCTCCCGCGGGCAGACGTTCCCCGTCTCGTTCGGCAGCAGCGCGAGAGATTAAGTGGCAATAATGCAAAACGTTAACAGCTGTGCGCGGCTCGCGACGGGATCCGCGGTAGTTGGCTGCTGCGTTTGAAGTCGTTTGCTCCTGGTGTCAGTTTAAAGAGGTTTTTCCCACGTGGCACCTTTGGTTGTGAGCTATTTGCAAGCGTGGAGTGTGGTTTTTGTGTCAGGCTCGCTGGTTTACGCATTGAAGGAGCTGGGAAAATTTTTCCCCTTTCCTTTCTGGACTGATGTAACTTGACAAAGTGGCTGGGTAATCTCTGATTAAAGGAAATGTTTGGAAATGTTTGCATTTATGGGCAGCACGTGGGGACGGTACTTTTTCTACAGTGTAATGCAGCAGGAAGGAGCAACCATGAGAGTTTCCATAGACTTGTTTAGTCACACAGCCCTTCTCATCCTCAGTCAGATACTCCTCGCTGTCTTGAGGGTGCCGTTGAAAAATATTCAGGTGGAAATGCTTTAAGGTGAAAACTGTAGTTTCATGAAACATTCGGCAGGACTAGGTCACTTTCAAGGATATTTCCTACTGGAGAAAATCAAAATGATTCACTTTGTCCTCTTGTTTGGATGATGTCATGGGTTTTTTTTTTCCCACTGGGAGAATGAAAAGGTGTTTAATTCCACTATTTTGCTTTCATCTGGACTTTCATGGCATTATTTTTAATATTGTATCCGTTTCGTATCAACATTTCTACACTAGTGAAATGCACTGTTTCCACAGAATAAAAGTCAAACCCCCTAAACCCTGAAAGAGACAATAGTACAAAGAAAAAAAAAAATGTAATAGTTCCAAAAGTATTTTTATTGTAGGATTTTTATTCTGTGAAAGATGTTGAAGATTTGGCCTCAATTGAATTTGGAGTAAAATCACATCTGGCTAGCTGTAGAGTTGGATTTCCTCCTCCAGAGCCCACTCATAATGGGGAAATATCACCCCTATTTTACATGAGAGGAGGAAGAAGCCAGAGAGATGCTGAAGCTGTGTCTGCATTGGACCTTGGATGAGTGGGCCACCAAGCAGGTTAAAAGCTGATGTTAAAAAGCTGAGCCATGAATCATCTCTGTGCATTCACAGTGTGTGGACAGAAAATAACTGCTAGGAAATGTGGTTGCCTCAGCCCAGAGCAGCACCCCAAAATCCCTGCCCTGATGGTATGCAACAATGTGCCCTTGTGGCCAAGAAGGCCAATGGTATCCTGGGGTTCATTAAAAAAATGTGGCCAGCAGGTGGAGGGAGGTCATTCTCCCCCTCTACTCTGCCCTGGTGAGGCCACATCTGGAGTACTGTGTCCAGTTCTGGGCTTCCCAGTTCAAGAAGGGCAGGGAACTACTGGTGAGAGTCCAGCAGAGGGCTATGAAGATGAACAAGGGAATGGAGCACCTCTCGTATGAGGAACGGCTGAGAGACTTGGGTCTGTTTAGCCTGGAGAAGACTGAGAGGGGTATCCAAAGAGTGGGTGTCAAGAGGATGGGGCCAGAGTCTTTTCAGTTGTGCTCAGAGACAGGACAAGAGGCAACGAGAACAAACTGAAACACAGGAAATTCCATCTGAACATGAGGAAAAACTTCTTTCCTTTGAGGGTGATGGAGCACTGGAAGAGGCTGCCCAGAGAGCTTGTGGAGTCTCTTTCTCTGGAGATATTCCAAACCCGCCTGGATGCGTTCCTGTCCAGCCTGCTCTAGGTGACCTGCTTTGGCAGGGGGGTTGGACTAGATGATCTCTGAAGGTCCCTTCCAACCCCTGCCATTCTGTGATTCTGTGATCAGAGCCTCTCCATGAGGGACCTCTGCACAGAGCCAAGCACAAGATAGTGTCACAAAGATGATGGCACATGATGGCTTTGTGTATAGGCACCAAGGTTCACTTGAAGGGACCAGGTAGGTCCAAATTTCCTGTCTCAGCCTGCCCATTGCTTGCATAAAGCTTCTTCCTGATGCTGGGTTTGGACCCACACAACAAGGACATCAGACGAGCTATGGGTTGAGCCCACGCTCAGATCCAATTTAAAATACCCAAAGTGATCCTGAGCACCCAGCACGGAGGCTGCTGCAGGTTGCCTGGGCAGCAATCAAAAAGCTGATAAACTCCTGGGTGTCCCAAGGGTTAATGAGCAGTTATAAATTAGAAAGGACCTCCTATTTTACCTCGGGGCATGAATGAAATGCTTTCTGCCCTGGCTGTGTCGGGAAGTGGCAGAAAAGCTGTCTGCATCTCCCCAGGAGCTGCCCACACACGGCAGTTTGTCCTGCAGGACTGTGTGGGGGTGGAAAGACATCTCCTGCTTTCAGAGCAGAGACGTCCCTGTCTTTCTGAGATGGGTAACGGGGGGAAAAAAAAACCCCAGACTCCTCTCATTGCAAAACAAGCTAGAAACGTTGGTAAATACTTAGGGAATATACCTGGGATTGGGATTAATGGGGAGCATAAGGAAGCTGGGAGCCTTCCAGTCCAGAGGGCTGAGGGCTCACGGTCCAGGAGGGTGTTTCTAAACACACATGAAAAGGTAGGGAAGCAGCACTCATCCTTCCTTTTCTGATTCCCTACCTTTCATGGCCGGTGACTGGACTAGTCGCTGCAAGAGTTGATGCAGCTGGGACATTTTTTTAAAAAAAAGTCTTCATCTAATCCAAATTCATGAAACAATATTTCTCCAGGTCCTTCACGAAGTATCTGTGACTTAAAGGTCCATTTGACCATAGAGAGCTGTAGCAGCACAGCTGTGTGCTATCCTGACTAAGGACCCTTTCTGGAAGAGACTTTATATTCATTTTTGCTAAAGGAATTTTAGGCTTTATTATTTTTATGGCTCATTTTAGTAACTGAAGTAGCAGCAGCAAAAAGTGTCTGTACTGGATCTAAAACCATATTTTTTAAAAAAATCTCTTTTCTGAAGCACTCATTTCCAGTGGATGTATTGCCATTGATCACTCTGACATTTGGAAATTTTAGGAATGGCCAAGCTAAGTCGGAGTAGGCAGTACAATTTGGATAAGGAAAAGGGAATAGTAAGGGATTATAACAGTGGAGAGGAAGCTGGATTCCTTAGGCAGTGACACCTGAAATGCTGCAGTAAATTGTTTTGTGTTTTATGACTGGAGACTTTTATGGCAGTGATGTGGGCCTTTTTTTTTTAATCTCTTTTTTTTGCCATAGCTATAATCCATTGAATTACGTTTTTAACTCTGTCTCTTGCAAAATTCTTTTTTTGGGGGGAATGTAAACTGCTTTTTCTTTTCACTTTGTTCATGGGAATTGAAAGATCTTATTCTCATTTACACTAAAGATTTACAACGTAGCTGCAAGAGATTGACAGATTATCTGCACCGTAACTTGTATAGTCGCGGTAAATAGATTGTGTGTCTGAGCCCTGCAGTTCTTGTAAATTCCTTTTGTGGTATAAAGGGATCTCATTACCTCAACTTTAAAGCGCCAATAAACTGTCAAAAGGTGTAAAAGAGCTTTATAGTTTGTCAACACTACACACAAACTGTGTGTTCATAACCTTGGTTAATTAATTTGTGGTGAACAGGAGGGAAGACGAGATGCAGCAGGATCCTGGCCCTGTGTAGTTAGAGGAGAAGGACTCAAGGTCTGCTGCCCCGTGCCAGAAGAGGAGTATTGTTTAAAACATTTAAACAACTTCTGGGAGAAAGACCAACAGTCCCATGGCGGGGTTAGGGCTGGAACCAGTCCTCCTAAAACCCATTTAAGGAGTCTAGTTTCTACCAACATTCCCATGCATAATCCAGACTCTCCAGCTCTGCCTAACTCTGGATGTGCCTCACACTGGTTGCTGGCAGGCTTGGTTAGGAGGTTCCCTGGATATCAAAAGTTAGGTGGCAACTTATGCTCCAAAAAGTCTTTTTTTTCAGGTCAGGGGCTTCTGTTTTCCATCTAAGCAACACGTCATCTAGTGGCTGAAATTCTTAGATCTGGAGCATCCCCATAGGTTTAAGGTGGAATTCATCTAACTAAATAGAAATGTGTGAAAGGCAGGAGTTTCCTTCAGAGCAAACTAGTGGTTAGGGAAATCATTAGGCAGTGAGATCTGGGGTTTTAAATGCCTTCTGCTTGCCACTGGAGTAAGAACACGAACATGTTGTCTGTGGATGCAGTTGCAAGAGGATAAATCAGACGCAGAAGAGTGACTGTGCTGAATATACTGCAGGGAAGGAATGTTGTATCTTGAAGCAGCATGTTCTGGAGACCAACAATCTTGAAAGATTATGGCCAGTAACTCTGAAAATGCTGGAAAAAGCCAACAGCACCACAGGACAGCCTTATGAAAGAAGCTGATCTCTAGAATGAGAAGACCTAAAGGCTTTCTCTAAAGTTGCCTTTGGTTGCAACTGGATTTATGTGTTGCAGATGTGCAAGAAGCTGGCGATCACAAATGCTTAGAAGAGGTGAGCACAAGGTTTGTTCAAATACAGAGTGACCCCAAGACAGCCTGTGGTTTGGAAAGAGAATTGGAGAAAAGGAGGAGAAGCGGAGGTGGAAATTGAAAGTCATGGGGAGAAACTTGAAGGTGTGTATAACCAAACAACTGAATATCAGTCTTGGAACACAACACCAGAAGTACAGCTTGGCAGGAAGAAGGAAGTATCAGTGGCCTTGGCTGATGTTGAAGAGGAGAAGCCAGGAGTCCAAAGGAACATTCTGCAGAAGAAAAACAGTAGACAGAAAAAATAAAAGATTGAGGGAAGACTTAGAAGGCGGCCTGGAAGCATAAAAAGAGACATAAAGGTTGAATTTGTGGATAGAAGAATTGAGAGCTTGGGCAAAGCAGGCTGAAAAAATCACACTGCATAGGGTTGCCTGCTCAAGCCACAAGCCTTCACAAATCAACGGGAGAACTGGCTGATCAGTCAAGTTTCTCTGCCCATGCCCCACCATTCCTGAAGCTATGGGAGGAAGAAATGTAGGCTGGGAGATGTGGCATCAGACTGAGACACAGAAACGAGGAAGGGAACAGGTTTGAAGGAACGACAGGAAAAAGGGCAAGGCTGTGAGATTTATGTGTTGACTGGAATGATCCTCTGGGAGAGATTGGGACAGATGAAGGATGGGAGCTGTAAGATGAAGAGAAAGAAGTGGTGGATCAACAGGAAGAGAAATGTGCAGGCAGTGGCTGTTGGAGACTGAAAAAAGGCTGGAATTTAATGAGTCGTTCTTGGTTCAAAGGAGAGTTGTTGTCTGGAAAGTTATCCTCTGGAGAATGGGAGATAACTAACACAAGGTAACTGCAGTATCAACATCTCATGGTGTCCTGGCAGAGAGCTGGGAGTGACTTAGGGGCTCTGACCTCCTCTTCTGGTTTTGATCTGCTTCTTGGACCAGAGCAAGCTACTCAGTTTTCAGTTTATCTGTTTGAACTGACTCAGTTTCCCCTTTTTGTAAAATTATTCCAAGACATTTGTGTAGATGCAATTCAGCCAACTCTCTGGAGCTACTAGCTGAAGAGTGAGTAGTAACTGAAAATCACCGAATCACACAATGGTAGGGGTTGGAAGGGACCTTTGGAGATCATGTAGTCCAACCCCCCTGCCAAAACAGGTTCACCTACAGCAGATTGGACAGCTACACATCCAGGCAGGTTTTGAATACCTCCAGAGAAGGAGACTCCACCACCTCTCTGGGCAGCCTGTTCCAGTGCTCTGCCACCCTCAAAGGAAAGAAGTTTTTTCTTATGTTCTAACAGGAGTCCAAGTGTTGTTTGTTCAGAGGTGTTAGATTATTCCTAGCTGGAATGGGAGGCTTCGTTTTCGAGAAACTGGGCTGGCTCAGAGGAAACTCGCTTCCCAGCTTTATGTCCAAACAAGCCACTTAGAGCTTCTGCATCTCCTCCACACCTTCCTTTGTGTACAATGAGATTAATAACTTTGTCTTGTGGAGGCCTCACCCGTGTTTGCATGGAGTGAAGCACCGAACCGTAGGCTCCTCAGGTCAATGAGTGCTGTGGTAGGACCTATCTACATCCAGAGGAGAGTCCCACTAGGTCTGGCCCTAGCTATCTGCATGTTTGCAGTATCCAGCATGCTGGGCCTTACTTTCATACAAATAATAGATGACAAACTGTGCACCTCCTTTGGTGACCAGTGTCAATCCAAGTTTCTCTTCTGGTGGAAGCTGAAAGACATTTTAAGGCAGTGGGCAGGAGGTGATTTTTTTTTTCATAAGTGTACAAGGAATGGGTAAAATGAACACTTCAACACTTCATAACTGTCTGGTCTGACAGAGACTTTAAAGAAGTTGTTTTGTCTGAAGCAAAATTCCCACTGGGATGAGGAGCGGGATCTGGAGCAGCCTTTCTCAGCTGAGATCAATACCACTGCTCTTTTGTCTCTCTTTCTGCTCTGGAGTGGTGTGAGTCTGGCAGAAAAGCTGGACATGTGCTTAGGGTTATAAAGGAGAGTGAGGAATCAGTGATCAGGGACCGCAGGTCTGTGCATCCCTTCAGGCCTGAGGAAACTTGTCGCTTTGCAGGGGCAGCCACTAGTCAGGACAGCTGGAGTCTCCAAGGCTCCTTGGCCACTTAAGTGCATCTGAGTCGCTTTGGGACAATCTTCTTGCCTGAATTAGGAGACAACTCTCCTGTGCCTGCAGTGGGCAGGCAAGAAGCTCCTCTAGAAGGTGATTCAGAGTGTGTAGGCTCCCCAGGAGCCTCTTTTTCCCGTTGACTATAGGACTTGTCTCCTAATGAATTCTCTTGCGGCTGCCTCTCCCTACCCTCTAATCATTTTTTTCAAAACCCTCTATTTCAGTGTTTCCAATTGTAACAGCTTCAGCTTGCAAAGCTGGGTGATCAGAGACAGCTATCCAACACCCAGTTTAAATTTTCAACAGCCATTGAGGCACCCGGTGTACAGCTGGAAGAGGAAATAACATTCACACCTTTTGTGATTGGAGAACTGTAAATAATGACGTGATTTATCTAAACCTACAACATTCAGCACAATCCACACTTTGCCTACTGTAGACAGACTTTCTTGTAACCCTGGAGATAAGTATGACCTGATACACCTTGCTGAGTTTGCTGAGTTTTGATGTGATTCTGAGACATTCCTGTAAAGGTCAAATTCTCGTCTCTGGTTGAACCATTTAGGATTAGGTAAAATCAGTTAGTGAAGTCATATCACATCCCACGTTGACATATATAAAATGTTTTGTGGTAGGGGCTGTAAGAAATCAAATTTATACTATTTTTCTTCTTCTCTACTTGACATAGAAAAGAGAGTAGCCTTGTACACATCAGAATTGCCTTGCTCTTACTCATTTTGCCAGGTCTATACAAGACTGCATCTTCACATCACGCCTCACACAGGAAGCATAAACCAGGGTCCTGGTGCCCAAGACGTTCCTTATGCTACGATTTGTGATTAATTCACTTTGGAATTTGCTTTCAAGTCCCTTGCATTTTTGGGTTGCCATTTGACAACACGGTTCTGCTCTGTTCAGTATTTAAAGGTGTTTCTGTCAAGTCATTTAGTGAAATGTTCAGTTCTTACTTTGCCTGCAGAAGCGTTTTGAGTCCAAAGGCTCTGCCCTGTCCCTTTAACGTGAAGGCTCTTCTGGTTTAGATCTCAAGATGTGGGTTTTTTTCTAAGCTGAGCTTAGTTAATTATTAAAAATGAATTCAATAATTGAGGAGTTATACAGAGTCATCTATTTTTCAGTACTTTTGAGTGTTTCTGCTTGCAGTACTTTTTTGGGGGAAGAAATAATTTAAATATACTGCAGCTGTTGGTCTTTTAAACCTTCTACTCTCAAACAAGTCATTTATTTACCTGTTGCGCAGTCCAGTCCCAATCACTGAAGGTTATTTTATGAACCCTGCATGTTTCATCTGAAACAGAGTTCTTTTTCAAGGGAAAACAAGAAAGAGGTCTCTGGGCCACCAAAGAGTGGTCCTGCAGGCAGACTGCAGAGACAGGGAATACTCTTTAGCTATTTATGAACTTTGTAGAGAGTTTGTTAGTTCTTTGGAGGAGAGAAGCTAGAGAAGACCTCTGGGAAGTGAAAGTTGTCTCCCAGCTGGAGGTCATTCCCTCCTGAGATGTTCATCAGCACATCTCCCCCCCCCCCCATTTAAAAGTTGGGTGTAGGAGTGCCTCTGAAAAGTGGTGTATTCTACNAGCTGGAGGTCATTCCCTCCTGAGATGTTCATCAGCACATCCCCCCCCCCCCCCATTTAAAAGTTGGGTGTAGGAGTGCCTCTGAAAAGTGGTGTATTCTACCCCTTAAGCGCACCTCTGGTAGGTGAGCAGAGGTCTGGAAACTTCTTCAAGAAGGAGTAATTGGATTTGGCTGCCTGCTAGCTGTTTGGCTGTTCAGTTACCTGAGTGTTAATAGAGAAGACCATTCCAGGCACCCTGCATGGTATCAAGGTATCTATGTGTGTCTGGCAGATAGGACACGGGACTTACATCAGACCAATGCCTTTCTGGAACAGCAGCTAGAGGCCAATTGTACATCCAAAATGATGAAACCAATCCACAGTCTCCAAACTAAGTCAAGTCAACTGCAGACATGAATGGTGGTAGTGACTGAGGGGTTTGGTGGGCGTTGTGCTCTTTTTCAAACTATCTTGGTTTAAACCTGTTCGATAATGAAGCTGGAGAACATGGGGGTTGCATGTTTTCCTGTAAATGGAAATATGTGAGACATAGGTTGCAATGTTATACTTACTTTCAAAAAAAAAAAAAAAAAAAGAGTGAAATTTTAGGGTTACCAGCTGTAAATTTTTTCTAGAAAGGGGAATGATTCTATTCTCATACTAAATTCAAAACACAGCAGCTACTAGGAAGAAAATTATCTCTATGCCAGCTGAAACCAGGTGGTGTTGTATGTGAGAACAGAAATAGGAAACACAGAAAGAGGAATCTGCTAGATTTTTTTTTCCTAATAAAAGTCATAGAATCATAGAATGGTTAGAGTTGGAAGGGACCTTAAAGACCATCTAGTTCCAACCCCCTGCCATGGGCAAGGATACCTCCCACTAGACCAGGTTGCTCCAAGCCCTGTCCAACCTGGCCTTGAACACCTCCAGGGATGGGGCAGCCACAGCTTCTCTGGGCAACCTGGGCCAGTGTCTCACCACCCTCAGAGTGAAAAATTTATTCCTGAAAATATACTAAAAGTATTGGAAATTAGGAGTAGTTCTTACACATGCAAAGAGATATCCCACCCCTTTTAAATCGTGAGGAAAAAGGTAAAAGAAACTGTAGAATGGGAGACAGAGAGAGGGAGGCTGGGAGAACACAGTAAGAAGTCAAAAAAGAAAAAGGAAAAGAAAAAGGGAGGGAGATGTTTGGATACCTTGAATACCCTTAGAAGAAAAAAAAAACAAAAAACAAAAAACAAAAAAACCCCAAAACTTGAGAAGATTTTCCTTAAAAATTTTTGTTTTGGAGCTTGGAAGTGGAAAAAAGCCTGAAACAAGTCTTTTCCATTAGAGCATATTTTGAATGCGGAATGATGGTTTGCACTTCTTAATGATAAAAGTTGTTGCCCAGCAGTGTTTTTATAATGGTTGCTGTAGTGTGTGTGTGACAGATGCTCACAATGGGAGTCAGTTGTGTGTCTGGCCACAGATGCACGCAAACACACATTAACACACGCACATAAATCAGTACTATAAACAAAATGTCCATAGCTGGAGAAAAATTGTATGCTGCTCAACATGCAGATGGCTGCTGCCAGTCGTTCGCTTTTATGCGAGTCCTAAAAATTCACGAGGATCACTCAATGAGAGAAGGTAAATGAATAAAGATGATAAGACTGCTGCTAGTAAAAGAATGCACGTAGGCTGATATCAAGAGGGTTTTTTTTGAGCTGGCTAAAGCTGTGATGAGGATGAGATCTCACAGGGAAAATTTTTTATGTCTCTGCTCATGAATGGTGCAAGGTGGGTTTTGGCTATGTCTACTTTAGAAAACAGTGTGGCCCAATAGAAGGAAATCTGTAGAGCAAATGATGTAGGTGCTGAGAACGCAGGGTCCACACTGTATGTGTTTTGGGGGCTACTAGTGAGTCGTTCTAGCCTGGTTCCATTAGCTTCTAAAGTGTATTATATGTCCTACTGGATTACAGCTTCTGCATTAGTTTCATCTGAAGAGGATCCATTTGATGCATTCCAAAACAGTTTCATGATATGAACTGAAGCACATGAAGTGAAGGATGTCTGGGAGATTTGCTTAGCTGTAAGTCGAGACATTTCAAGTCTGATTTAAGAAAAAAGAAAAGACAATAAGCCAGAAGTATCTCAGCTAGGTTTAGATGCCCATCACTGACACACAGAGCAGGTGCTCAAGCATGCTTCGTGATGACAGAGTATAAAGACTTGATTCTTCTTTCTCTTGTTCTGCTGTGAATTTATTGACATGGAGATGCTACGCATTATTTCCATCTTCATTAAGGAAAGAATTGGGACACTAGAGTATAAGCAACAAGAAAGTGAAACAGCATATGGAGAGAGAGAAGCTTGCTTAAAATAATTTGAAAATGATTTATTGGACGCAACCTCTACCCTCAGTGATTTCTGGTGTTATTACTTTTCTATAGCACAGCCAGGGAGGACAGTAACTTGCTGTGGGCTAAAGGTAAATTATGATCTATTGCAAAGGAGGGAAGGAAAAATATACTAAAGGTGGATGTGTGAGGCACATGCTCTCCCCTGATGGTGTTCAGTGTGTTGGATCTCACTGGACCAATCTGCTCCAAAGCCTGCTAGGGAAAAAGAAATGTCAAGAGTTAAAGCAAACTTCATGAAGCGAAGAAGGGAGGGTGAAAAGCCATGGTGTTTCAAGATGTTTCATTGCTGGGGCTTGTTGCACACAGACCTGGTAGTATGCCTACTGAAGAGGAGGGAATTTGGGAATTTGCAGTTGCAGCCTTCCAGTGGTGGCCTAAGGTTGCTGATGCAGGGGGCTTTTCTTCACCTTGCGGTCATGCTGACCCAGGTATTCACACTTCTTGCCAAACCTGTAACCCTCCCCCCATGCCCAGGAATGTTACATGGTCTTCACATCAGCTGAACCTTAAAACTGAAAATATATTTTCAGATCCAGCCAGCTTAAGGCCTCACCAAGAACATGTTTCAGCAGTGTGTTCCGAGAGTCAAGTTTCGTGGAAAAAAAAAAATCCTCAAATTTACAACATTTAAAATAGTATGGGATGTTATTTCTGCTTTTGGATGAAAAAGACTGGAGCAAATTCTTTTCCTATGAAAAGTTTAAGCCACTTAACCCAAGATTTCAAAAAATGACTGGTCATTTTGGATCCGCCACTGGAGACAACTTCGAGATGACCTCTTGTTGCTAGCTGAGATTGTAGTCACTCTTAAAAGTTTTTGAAACTGGTCATATTTGTCTTTCCATATGTCGCTGAAAGGTTACTAATAGAAGCATGTGTTTTTGTGAGTGCAAGTTACTTGTGGGCATGTTGTTTTGGACACTTGACCAGGGAATCTGATAATTCAAAGTGCTTTTTGCACTCCGAAAAGGATAATGGTCGCTGCAGATAATACTTTTCTCCAATGGTTATAAAGGGTGCTTAAGAAGAGGGTGTTTCTCACATAGGAAGTCAGTTTTAGGGAAAGAAATTGAACTTCAGCTCCCATTGCCTGTTGAGCAAACTTCTTTCCAGCATGTTTTTTCATCTTTTGGGAACCAATAAAGACAAAAGCAATGAAATGAAGATGTTGTTTGGGAAGTGCTGCATTTCTGATCCAAGCAGATGTGCATAAATCCTCTTTGTGACATTAATCCCATCTCTCCTACACAACATCAAAAAGAATGAATGATTGTGGGACGATCCAAGTGAGGCAGTATTGTCTAAGCATGCTGCTCCTGGCTTTTTATGTTGATTGACTTGCTTTTAAAATATTTTTTTTTTATTTTTATTTTTTTCCCAGGCTGGATGCCCAAGGTAGCTTTCACACTCTTGAAATCATCAGCTCATGCTAATGACACACGATTAGTGCTCCAGGAACCTGTTGACTGGCAACCTGGTGATGAAATCGTGGTGGGAAGGACAGGCCTTGGAGATGCAGAGCAGCATGAAGAAACGGCTGTTATTGAGTCTGTGAACAACACGGAGCTGCACCTTAGATCACCACTCAGGTAGCCTTCCAAGGGCCAAGGGGATTTCTACAGCAGAGAGCTAAACCAGGGTAAAATTTGGTCAAAGTGAAGATTTACAGTTTCCTGTGGGACATAATAACTATATAAATCCATTTAACAAAGGTGACCAGAGATATTTCAGTTCCTCGCTCCCCCTAAGCTAGTGGACGTTCAATCCTGAACATTTCTGACTGTGTCTAAATTCTGTATCATAACCATGAACTCAGAAAACCTTTGAAGCAGAAAACACTGATGGGCAGTACAGTCCAGTGGCCTCAGCGTAGGGTTGACAAAGAATTTTCCTGCGTAGTTAATTTCTTGAGAAAATGCATTTTTTTCACAAAAAGTGTCCAACTTCTGTAAAAAACATAAAAATCCTCCCTTCTTGACTGATTTACTTAATCTGATTAACAGCACACTCAGGGTGAATTACTTCAGTTTAGAAATACTGTTTCTGTGTTTTCAGTGAGCTGAAGTTTCCCTGTCCTACACACTCTTTTTCTTCTGCGAGTGGAGATCTTTGTCAAACTGTACTTCTTATGATCATAACCTGGAGCTCCAGTGTTGAAAAATGTTATCTATTTGGGAGGCAACCCAACTCCAATGCCCAGAAAGATTAATGGTATAATCTTCAGAAGTATCTTTGGCTTGAGGAAGGAAGTACAGATGGTTTTCACGAAAATATGTTTTGGGAAGACGAAGGAAGTTCAAAGGCTGAAATATTTGGGTGTAAACGTATATAATCTAAGGAAAATTTGTGAGCTTGAGAGGCAACAAGATGAAAAAAATAAGGAAAGCCCAGGAAAAATCTACTTAGAGCATACACATAGATGCATTGGAGATGCCACTGTCCGTGGTGAGACAGGACTGAAACTAGCTCTGAATTTGGGCAGTTGGAGTCATAAGCTTAAGGTAAGCATCATTCTTGCCATCTGGAAGGTGCAGATACTTTTGTACCTTTTTTGTGTCTTTCCCTAGGTACTCTCATGACGTCGGAGAGGGATGGGTGACTGGCCAAAGCCCGCCTTTGAGTGCTGTGGTGGCACTGATTAGCAGAAGGGTTGTTGTTCAAGGAAATGTCACGATGGAGAGGATGTCCCACCTCAGAGAGTGTGCAAGAGTAGGTGTTAGAAGAGGTGAGGAGGTCTTTTCTCACTGAAACGTACTGAGGAGGAAAACTGGGCCGTTAAAATCACATTGTGGTATCACTGTATATTAGAGATCTTTCTCAATAGGATAACTTTGAGACACACCAGCACCGGGAAAGTGAGTTTATCTTTCCAAACGTTGTTTGACATTGAAGTGTGAAGTCTCGGGAGTTGAACTGCATTTCGTTGCAGTATCTCAGATGTATCATTTTCACATTGTTGTTTCAAGCCACCTTGGGAAAGACCCTTTAGTTTTGCCTGAGCCTAAGGGTGTAGAAAAGAAAGTATCTTCTGAAAACATGTTTCAGTGTACATAATATATTAAATTTTTAATTGTGTTTACTATTTAGTCACTTTAAGAAGGAAAAACAAAACAGCTGTTTGTACCCTTTAGTGTAAAATATTAAGACATAGTTTAGCGTTTAGGGATACCAAGAAAAAAAAACAGGTGATGGTTTCTTGTAGCATACAGTAACACTGGTGAAACAATGCTAGGTGTCTCAGTACTCCTTTGGTTTTACCTGTATGAAGCACCATGAAGTTTGACAGGTGGCTTCCTGATTTACACCAGCTGATGAGGAAGAAGAATCAGACACAGTGACTACAATCTGAGGAGAGTTAGGTTGTCTGGAAATGCAGGTGTAAGGTTTCCTTTAAAAATAAAATGCCTTGGGCTTTCAGACTGTGACACAAGACTTCATTTGATATCCAGCAACCAACTGCTTATATTACTCATAGATTTATGGCCCATTTTCTGTGGAACTCATAAATATAGTCTCTGAAATGTGCTAACCATTTGAGGTTTTTATTTGAGTTAAAGGATAGGAGGATTTCTCTGAGGAGTCACCACAAGATGAGTGGGCAGTGGTGTTTGTGGTTAATTTACCTTCTTTTAAAGAAAATTGAGCATTACTGAGCATAAGCAGGCAGTGCTGGAATTTGAAATCCCCTCTGCACCTCCACTGAACAAGCCCAGGTTGCGCATTTGTAGCCTGAATCCCCTCATACCAAAATATCCTAAGCACAGACGGATGTCTTTCATGAATATCTATGCCTTCCTCAACCCTATGATTTACTTTCCTTGTCTTCAGACTGTGGGTAGTAACAGTTCCTCACCCATCTGCAGGGACAGTGGGGAGAACAAGAGTTTTAATGACATTTCAAAATGTTCTCATCCCAGTTTAGCCGTGCCCAATCCCCTTTTCAAGAACCTCACCCAAGGTAAATCAATGTCAAACCCATCTTCCCCGTGCACAGGACTGTTTAAAATTGAACACAAGGAACTTTCCAAGGCATAAAACCGCCACGGCTTCCTGCTGGTTTTAATATATGTTCCTCTAAAAATGTCCAGACTCTTAGGAAAGGAACCATGAGAGTATTTAGAGGGAGGATCAAATACATTTGCCTGCGGCAATTTGTCTTTGGGCCCATGTTTAAGATCGCTGCTGGAGATGGAGTCTCACTGAGTCTATGTGGTGGGTCTCAATATGTTGCTCGGGGCACTGCACATCCCGTGGTCACCATGGAGAACTAACACTGACAGCTCCCACCGGGTTGTATTCTAGGTGGCTCCAGGTGTCTGTACAAGCGAAGCGAGAGGCAGCTGGGGTCTCAGGACCTGGGGGCCATCGTCGTTGTGGAGGCCTTCCATGGAGAGGCGAGTCGACTCCAGGTGGACGGTGTCCAATTCCGCCACGTGGGCCAAGCATTCCAGCAGCACTGCAGCGCCTTGACTGTTGCTGGCAACGCAGGGATGGCAGGTGAGATGGCTGTACTGGAGATGGGCCCGAAAGGTCTCAAATATCCACATTTTCCTGCCCAAAGCTGGGGCAGATGTCCTCAAAACCTGCTGAGTTCTTGAGTCAGTTGACAATTTGGATTGGTAAAAGCAAGAAAACCTTACCTGTAGTCTAAGGCCAGGTGAAACTTGATGGAGTGCTTTAAGCTTCTTTAGTTCCTTTGTGTCTCTGGACAGCTTCTTCCTAAAATAATATTTCATTTTTATGCCACACCTCTGAGTTGGCGTGCTACTTCTAACTCTGGAAATGAAAGCACTAATATACTGTGAGGGAGCCCAGAGGGGCCTCAGGGCTGTGAGGTAGCATAGGCCAAAATTTAATTCTGATAATAAATAATAAACCTGAAGGTTAAGGAACTTATTAAGTTCTTTCGACTTTGTCACTGATAAGTGCAAAATTCATCTCTGTGGAAGTGCCAATGAGGGCTCTGAAGAACTGGTGGTGATAAGACCAAGGTAGGTGGGCTCAGATGATGTTTTAAGGGATGGGACTTTCCCCACCAGCTAACCCACACTTATGCATGTCCTATGCCATCTTCAACACTGAGTGAGGATCTAGGCTTCCTGGTGGCAGAAGGCAGCACCGGCCTTGATCCTGGAGTACAGTGGGCAGGTCTCCATGTTTGGCTAGACAAGGTGTACAAGATACCTGCCCTGTCTTTACCGCCCTTCTGAAACATTCCTCCTCTCCTTCAATCCCACTTTAATCATCCAGCTGCCTGAGGGCTTCACTCTTGGGATTATAGAATCACAGAATCGCAGAATCACGGGGGTTGTAAGGGACCTCTGAAGATCATCTAGTCCTCCCGGCACCCTCCCTTGAAGTATTTGTAAGCATTGATGAGATCCCCCCTCAGTCTTCTCTTCTCCAGACTAAAAAGACCCAAGTCCCTCAGCCTTTCCTCATAAGAAAGATGTTCCAATCCCCTAATCATCTTGGTAGCCCTCTGCTGTACCCTCTCCAGCAGTTCCCTGTCCTTCTTGAACTGGGGAGCCCAGAACTGGATGCTGGACTCCAGATGTGGCCTCAGAAGGGCAGAGTAGAGGGGGAGGATAACCTCCCGCGACCTGCTTGCCACACTCTTCTTGATGCATCCCAGGATGCCATTGGCCTTCTTGGCCACCAGGGCATGTTGCTGGCTCATGGTCATCTTGTTGTCTGCCAGGACTCCCAGGTCCCTTTCCACAGAGCTGCTTTCCAGCAGGTCAGCCCCTCAGCTGTACTGGTGCATGGGGTTATTCCTCCCCAAGCGCAGTACCTTACACTTGCCCTTGTTGAACCTACCCTATCTTTTCACTGGATCCCCTCCTCCTTCCTCACAACAGTGGACCACCTTCGATTCTGCACTCAGGGCCCCTCTTCCCTCCTGTGCCCATCTCAGCAATGCCCCTGTCTTGGCAAAGATCTGCCAGGTAATTAAGGGTGGGCAGCCGCAACCGAGCAATCTCGCGGGACTCAAAAGGATTAATTGCACAGCATCAGAGGAAGAGGAGCTAATACAAAATTCTCCCAGCCTTCAACCTGCAGTGTGCTTTTTGCTCACAGCACTCATTTCTTTCCAGATTCTTACATACGTGGCTGTTGTGTTTTGGACTCCTTTGGCCAAGGACTCCGTCTGACTGGGATCTCAAACCTTAGCGTGGACAGCAATGTTTTCTACAACGTTTCAGGCCATGGGCTTCAGCTGGGTAAGTGAAGCAGGAAAACAGCTATCCTACATGTAAGAGCAACATGTGCTGATTAGCATTTGCATGAAAATGCCTTTGGATAAAAGAGTGGCAGATCCTTAACTGAACCCTGAGAACTTTAATCACGTCTTCCACATTTTCTAGTGTCAGTGAATCTGGAGTAAAGATCCCACAATTCCACATGCAACTCCTAGCATTTGACCATACATTCACTTGACCTGGACCCACTTTTTTTTTGTTGTACAAGTGTAAGGAGATTTTTTTGTTTTTAGGGGATTGATTTATCTGTCTTTGGAAGAGCACCATTATGCAATATTTAAGACCCCAGTTCAGGGAGGCGTTTAAGAGCATACTTACCTTTAACTTCAGTCATTTGACATCAAAGATAATGGAGTGAAAGCATATGTTAAAAGTTAAGCAGAGGATTTAACACTTAAATAAATTGGAGCTTGGAGCAACAAAAATGTTAAACAACAAAATATTTCTCCTAACTAACCATCAGGAGACTGGCTTGCAGCATCTTCTGCTGGGATCTCACGTTGCCTGAATATCTAAAGATATAGCTCGATTTTTGTTTTCCATCGGAGACGGGATAGAAATGACCAATTTTAAGATAAACGGAGGGGGGGCGGGAAAGCCTTCAGTCCTGATCCTGCAGTGCCCCACACAGAGCGCATCCCTATGCTAGGTCCTGTACATAAACCTAACGAGAAGTGGTAGCTGATGATTTAGAGGAGACCTATAAAAGGAGAGCGATCGTACGCATCGCGCAGACAAAGAGAGTTGGCTCAGAGAGATGCAACGACTTCCCCAAGGTGGTGCACAGCGTCCTTGTGGCCGTGGAGAAGCAGAACAAGATCTCCAACCTGCCGGCACACCTTGGCTGGCTCGTGCTCGGACTTGTGCTTGAGTTAAAGGACTCTGGGCCGAGCAGAACATTTCCGCTGAAGTCTCAGCCTGAATGCACCTTATCCCCAAGACGTCTTTAATGGCTTCACTGTCGGCAGCTCCGGAGGGGTCCGGTGGATGAATTTATATATCATTTTGTTGCCTGTGAAGGAATATTTATTATAGCTGGCTATTTGCAGCTCCAGAATTGGACTCTCCCAGTGATTTCATCTAAAACCCTTATTTTCAGGGGGTTTGCAAGACAGTCATAAAAAGTTGCTCTGGGCTTAAAATTAATTGACACACCAGGTCTCAGCTTGGAAGCCAGGACCTTTTATGCCACCTTGAAAACCGATACGGCTGTCAAAAGGTCTGCTTTAGGACCCTGCTCATGCTCTGGTAGTGGCATTGTTTGTAGTGAATACAGCCTGGAAAGGAAATATTTCCGAAATAGATCTTGTTCCAAAAATGGAGAAAGGCTCAAAAGACTGAGAGGAAGGTTAAAAATAACTCCTGCCATCCCCAAAACCAAAGGACATCGTTTTTCCCTGTGAAGCAGCTTGGGTAGTAATGATTGGGGAAGGGATCTGTATTTGGAATAGAACTTGAGCAGGTATAGTTGAAGACAATCATTTATGTTTGAGAAACAAAACTCAATAGATTTAATTTACTTCCAATGTGGGCCAAACAGAGATGATCCACTTTGCATTTTGCTTCCAAGACACCAGAGTGGGGAGACATATGCCGATGTGTCCTTATTTGGACTTGACTTGTATGGGACTGTCCACTTTTTGCCATTGGGTGGCACATTTCTTTATGGTGTAGTTTAAAAAGATATTTCAGTTGTTTTTTTTTTCTTCCTACTTCAATACTGTTACTGGATCTGGGGCACCCCATGATTGTGAGTTGTGTGATCAATTGGTTGATTGATTTTTCCTTTTTCTTCTCGTACTTCACTGCTTAAGGGGGCAAACCCCCCACTTTTGTGAGAATTGCACCAGGTGTTTTTAAGTCTATTTAGAAATTTTCTTACATGTAAGTAGAGCAGTGGATGGAGATACAAGAGATAAACAGGACTTTGAATTCTAGGACTGCCAAAAGCATGTCTGTATGTGCATAGGTGAGCCACTTCCCCACTCTCAATCTCTCTTTTTCCAACTGTAAATGTGTTTTATAATATTCCCTTTATTCATTTTCTCCATAAACTTGCTGTACGATATGTCTGGTGTTATATTCATATATAACACCTGGTACAGGGTCTCGTGCATATTGAATTGTAGAATCATGGTCTCTGTTGCTTCTCTGTAGAACATGTATTGTAGTATTCCTTTCCCTGATTGTTTTTATCTCATTAGAGCATAAGGTCTTTGTGGCATAAACTGTTTTTTTATCGTATTTGGTCAGATCTTTCTTGTGGCCTCCTGACATTTCTAAATCATATAGCCTCTCCCTTTCCATGCTGCGCACCACGACGTTGAGCAGTCATGGCAGTCTCTGACCATCTCAGAGCCATCTTCTGCCATGTGTTAAACACAGGTTTCTAAGTGCTTTTCAGACAGTGATTTACCCAGGGAGAGTTAGCAGGGAAAGCTAATTCCCAGGTGGGCCATGACAGCAAACAGGCAGGGCAAAACCCAGTAAGTTCCGTGGCTTGCAAAATAGACTGTTTCCAGCTACATTTACCTTTGTGTTTATTTCTTCTTTTTTTCTTTTTTTTNGTGTTTTAAAAAAGAGTTTTTTCCCCTCTTTTTTTTTTTTTTTTTTTTTTTTTTTTTTTTTTTTTTTTTTTTTTTTTTTTTTTTTTTTTTTTTTCTTTTTTTTTTTTTTTTTTTTTTTTTTTTAAAGGAGAGGGACTGGAAGAGGGGAACAGAGTCAGTAACAACATAGTGCTTGGCCTTTCTGGAACAGACGGTTTGTCCAACATTGAGACACTGTCACCAGCCGGGATCTACGTCAGGGCTCCTGCCAACCACATCAAGGTAAGAAGTTCAGGTATAAAATGTAACATTTCCTTTCTAATCAAAGATATCAGAATGATGCCAAGCTTCATTTATCTGGGAGATCATATACACAACATTTCCTTCTTGGCTGAGCTGTCAGAAACTGTACTTGTGCTGGGATATTAAAACCAATGCATATACAAAATAAATTATATTCATGGGCATGATAAATTATATTCACGAGTTTTCATCATGGGATACTTTAAAACATTGTTTTATTTCTAATACTTATGGATTCATAAAAACTGGAAAAAAGTTTAGGCTCAGCTTCTCTAGAAAGTTTTCTTACTTTTGTCATTATAAAAAAAAATAATCTCAATTTTAATGGACTGATGAAAAACACACTCAAATTCAGCAATGTCAAATGCACCTCTGTCTGGATTTAAAATGATAACTTACGTACAGTCCAAGATTTTCATTCCAGGGTGAGAAACAGAATGCATTCCCTGTTCTGTGAAAATAACATTGATTTTAAAAGAAACTAAGCTTCTCTATTCTAAATAGTGATAAAAAATCAAACTCTTAAAAGGCTAACAGACTAACAACCCTCACACCAAAAAGCTGAGCTCAGTAAAAATCTTTTCATTTACTAATTCTCTGATGTTTTCTTTTAGTTCGTACATTTTTTTGTCTTATTCAAGTCTTTTACATTTCAGAATAAAGAGTGACTTTTAAGTGCTTCATGAAAAAAAAATGTTTCCAGCGATTTATAACAATTTTTTCCTTCCCAACTATTTTAAGTCTCAAATTTCATTGACACTGACCTTTCTTACCACAGTTTTGATTGTGACAAATAGATATTTTCATTGGAAAAAAAAAAAAAAAAATCCTGACCTGTTCTATTGCTAACCTACAGAAAACCAACCAATTATTAAGTGTATGTGAAGACCTAATCACCCTCTGGGCTTCTGTTCCAAGGGGAAAGAATTGCAGCTAAATTTGAAGGTGAAAAAGAGACCAACACATTTGCTATGTTAGCATGAAGCCAACAGTACTTAGGAAGAAGGAGAGGACTTTTCTGCAGTTCCCTCAAGGGCGTATTTATCATTTTTAAGGCCATCAAATACAGTCAAAACATACAACAACTAGGCAGAATCACATGAATTTCAGCTCCACTAAGCACAGAGTTTCGTACTATCATGCGCTGACTTACCCTGGAGCTGTCTACTTGATCGCCAGTGGCTCAGCTGTTGAAAAGGTTTGCTGCAATTATCTCTACGGGTACGTGTGAACTGACTGTGGTCAGTTTTCCGCACATTTGTTTAGCTCTCTCGGTTGACATGTCTTCGCAGATATGCCCAAAGCTGCGTCTGTGGCTGCATACCCGAACATCAGGGTTAAGTCTGCTCTCCAGAGATGTCCTACTCAAGGCAGAATAGGAGATGGCCCTTGAAGGGTTGCTGATAAACCTCATTGTCGGCAATCTCTTGGAGTGGACTATTTGAGGCGTTGCAGCAGCAAAAGGAAGACACGAAGAAGCTGCCTAGCTTAAAATTATTATTAGCTGTGCTTACTGTTCTACAGTACCAAGCAGTGCTCAGCAGAAGACATGAAAGGACATGGATATTAAGAGAAAAAATCACACTTTTTCTAGGCAAAACATCTGTGTCTTGTGAACTTTTCCTTAGTACAATAAGAATCACTAAATGCAAGGGGTGCTGGTCCAGCGGTAGCATCATGGTGTTATGGTTTCAGCACCTTTTAGCTGATCAAATGGCTCAAGAACTGGATATTGGTTTTTAGGTATTTATAATCTTAATTTAATAGGGAGGTTTGAAGACTGTAATGGGAAAGACTCAACTTCCCACTGCCTGGTTTCCAGGCCATGGCATGGAACAAAAATTTCCCCCTCTAGATTTTAATGTTAGGTCATTGTTGGCTTTTGTGTTTGTTGTTTTCAAATTGCCATCTTTCACCCACTGGTTTTAAACTTACAGGCTGCAATGTTTAAGGCGAGGATTACAGCTAAGATAGACAGAGAGCTCTAGGTCCAGACTGTGTTACATCTTGTGTGCGTGATGGGTTAAGCTTTCCACAGTGAGTCCTGCAATAATATTTTCATAACTATTGCATTTACTTGGGAGCCTAACTTTGCATCGATGACTGAAGAGCTTAAATTTCCTTGAAAATCAGCGGTCTCCTAAACGGTGTTGTATTTGGGACACAGCAGTCGCTCAAACCTGAGCCTACAAAGACATTCAGATACCCAGTTCCCACTGGTTTCCATTTGACTTAAGCTTTCATGTGCTTTTGTGAATCAGGGTGTTTGGTAAAATTTTATACTTATACAGTATAAGCGCAAAATGATTATTACAAGGTTAGTATTTTATTTTTTTTCAATAAAATACAGAAGCCCTGGTTATCACTTTTTAGTGTCATAAGACAATTTCATTAACCGGCTCGTTTCTTGCCTTTTAAATGCTATTAGCATGAGGAGCTGAAGAGGCCCCGCTGATACTGACTCTTTTGTTGCTGAAATGGGTGCCTTATGCACCTGGTTCTCTTTTTGTGTGCAGGGAAAAAAAAAAACAAACCTAGTTTGTTATCTTCTTCTCTTGGTTCTCTTGGGCCCAGTGGGTCTTAGACCTTTTGTAGTAACTTCCTATTCATAAACATCCAATGCCTTTAAATCCCAGAGCCAGCACGCAGCGTTCATGCCTAACAATGTACAGACTGGATTTAAGAAATTCAACAAGCATCCTCCCTTTCCTTTCTTGCCATTGTGTGGAGGATTTATATTATCAATGCTTATAAATACCTTATCAATGCCTATAAATACTGAAAGGGAGGGTGCCAGGAGGATGGGACCAGTCTTTTTGCAGCGGTGCCCAGTGACAGGACAAGAGGTAACGGGCACAAACCTGACCATAGGAAGTTGCACCCAAACATGAGGAGGAACTTCTTTCCTTTGAGGGTGGCAGAGCACTGGAAGAGGCTGCCCAGAGAGGTGGTGGAGTCTCCCGCTCTGGAGACATTCCAAACCCGCCTGGACGCCATCCTGTGCAACCTGCTGTAGGTGACCCTGCTGTGGCAGGGGGGTTGGACTAGATGATCTCCAGAGGTCCCTTCCAACCTCGGTGGTTCTGTGATTCTGTGACTGCGAAACAGCTCAAATGAATGAACAGGGGGGAGATCAGCCCATGTTTCCATGTCAGAGGAGTGACTGATGAGTCACACTGTTGATGAATGAATTTGTTTCCCAATATCACCCAACCCAGCCATCCTCCACAGCACCAGAGGTGAGGCTGCATCTGTTTGGCATCGATTGTTTCCCACCATTTCATCCCTACCAAGATCTTTTCTAAAACCTTCTGCAAGGTGAGCGCATGTTGAAACCAGCCATTGCATCCTGCCAGGCTCTGAGACTGGAGGAGCGGTGCTGGGCACACTCTGCAGAGCTTCAATGTCATCTTTAAGGTCAACAGTTTGAGCTCCAGCTGTCTAAAAGAAATTAATGAAATATTTACATTAGCAGTGTTATACAGTTAAAAGACACTTAAAACGTCAGCTACTTTATTTTACTGACTTGCAATGCAGACCTTCAGGTATTTGGCATGCTGAGGGAGATAATTTCTCTCTGGAATTTTGGTTGCATGGACATTCGTAATATACTGACTTCCACAAAGAATTGATTTCCACACAAAATTCCCTGCTTGCCTAAAACCCCTGCCCTCCAGCCACTAGCTGGCTGAATAGATATGCAGGTTTTTTCCTTATGAATCATCTGTAGAACGCATGATTGGAGTCGCAAGTAAAAGATCCTGGAAATAATGTGACCGGACTGCAGAAATATTTTGTTAAAGGAAAAGGGTCTGTGGCTGCACTTTCAGAAAAAGCAGCAGCTTTACCAGGGGACAGAGAAAGCAGTGTTTTGGGTATTGATATTTCTTTGTTACTTGACAGATGTCAGAGATCACGACTGCAGGGAACACTCTTGGATGGGTCAGAAGAAAGTAATTGGTATATGGAGGCTTTTACCTCTAGGTCACCTGGCTTGGCTTTGATTTGGACCATCAGGGACCAAAAAGTCATTAGTTTTTTAACGCTGTCTGGTGACCTACGAGTGGTAGTGGTGGGTGTCAGTCCTGATGTTAGAGAACAAGCTCTTCTTATAGCTGCAAGAAAGCTCATCTTGGTCTGCCCTTAGAGGACTAGATACCTCCAGAGGGCAATTAATCTTATCTAAGGATACACCAGAAGAATTGCCCTCTAGACATGCCTGTGCCTTATTTTTTTCTGGAAAGGGAGCCTAGGTTTACCAGCCTGGACTTCAGCATCAATTTTTTACACATCTAAGGTAGGTGAGAGGGATCATGCCCAGATGAGCGCATGAAAACATCACTGTATGGACACCATCCAAAACCATCTAGGTTTGGCTGTTGTCCAGATGAAGCAGGTAAAAACGTGTTTGGTTTTTTTTTTTTCCCTAGAGTAGAAAAGCTCCTAACCCACTGTATATAAACCACATTACAGACTCTCTAAGTTCCAAACTCCTAATTTTAAGGCCAGGCAGATACTTTGTTCACTTTTTTTTTTCACCTCTTGCAATAATAACGGTTGGACTTGATGATCTTAAAGATCTCTTCCAACCAAAATGATTCTATGATTCTATGATTCATTAAGATATATTAAATGACAAGAACTTACAGCACATCTTCCCATGGTTATTCACTTACTCTGTTAAAAAGAATCCAAAACAAGTAATTTACCACAAGTCTGAGTCAGTTTAGTTGTTCAGCCACTGACATATCCTGAAGATGTAGTTCTCTGCTTTCTTGTGACTTTTAGAGGTCTCACATTTCAGTGCTGATGTTGTTTCCTTTTGCTGTATTTGCATTGGGAGATACGAGGAAGGTACAGATTGAGAAGCAAATCAATACGCTGAGTAGTTTGTGATTTACCTTTCTTTCATGACATGGCCTTCCTACTTAGAATGGATTTTATAGGGGTAAGAAGTTTTCCACACACTTATCTACTTCTTGAAGAATTATGGCAATATAATTTATCTACCATTTGTTTCTATTGCTTGACCAACCCTTGTTGCCTGGCTTGAGAACGGGGTTTTTTTTTAAGACTAGTCAAAGGACAGAGTGAAAACAGGATGAAATTGAGGACAGAGAAACAAGGTACCAGCTTCTGCCAGTCGGACTTACCAGAATTTGAATGGACCTCAGCTGAGATTTTAATTTGGGCTTTTCTTAAGTTTATTTTAATTTCCAGAAATTTGTGGTAATCTTTTTTCACAGTCACGTGTTCTTCTCTGCAGGGTAACACAGTGTGTGCTGCTGGGTATGGCTATTTCTTTCATCTCTCCCCTGAGGGACCATCCAAAATGCCTCTTCTGTCCTTCAGTGAGAACGTAGCTCATTCCTGCACAAGGTATTTGGGGATTTTTGGTTAAAGAGATTTTCCTTCAGTGCATGGTAGTGCTAACTATAGTTGCAGTGGGGAATAGAAAAGGCTTTGCCGCTCCTTTCAGGATTTTTTTTTTCCAATTTTGAACCCTTTTAGGGCTTCCTTTCTAGTAAGGAGAGTTCTCCACAGCTGAGCAGAGTCAGTGTTTGACGGCGATGTGGCTGGGGCTGCTTTTCGGGGCCTGATCATGAATGGTTTCCTCCGTAGTGTCAATACTGTCTTTTCTTCTTCGTTCGCAAGCCCGATTTCTGAACTTGCAGCATTTCCAATGCTGTTAACAAGCTCCTCCAATTTATCCCCTTGTTTAAATGATCCTGATGTAGTTCAAGGTGCCACATTTAACACATTTCCTCATCAGCCATTGAACAGCAAAGCATTGAAGCATATGCTCGTGTGTTAAATTTAAAGCTCATTTTTAAGTATACGAGACGTTTTGAGGAGAAGAGGGTGGCGTGCAGGAGAACAGATACAGGATTTCTTTCTTACACTCCTCTGACATCTCCTGCAGGCCGCTGTTAAAGACATGACACTGGCTTAGACAACCTCGAGTGGCATTTTTGACCTCCAGATGCTTTTTATCATAGCAGCATGAGCACTCAGCTGGTAGGGTTTGATCGCTGATTAAGTAGATTGAAACAGAGACTAAGCACTTTGCAGTCCAACGGGATGAAAGTCGCTCTACATGTGTTGGACATTACATAGAAGGGTTGTTCCTGTAGCACCCAGGAACAGCTATTCATCGAGGTTTTGCCTGTACTTCCCTAAAGCAGAAGCGATAGTCAAAAATGACATTCTGCTAAAAGTCAGTGGATGAAGTCACCTGAATATTGAGGAAATCAGGATATTAATCTGGATTTAAAATCTTTGAGAAGGTCAAACCAAGGGCTGCATTCAGGAACGTGTACATTTGGAATGTACTCCAAGTTGGCTGAATCCAGGATCTAGAAAAGCCATATCTGCCCAGATTCGTGTTGGGCTCATCTGAAGCTGACACTGGTTGAAAGCTCATGAGCATGGTGGGGGTGTTTTGCAGCGAGCACCTTTGGTACTGGGCAGTGGTTGTTAGCCCTGGTGTGGCTAATTCTGAAAATGCTTGACAAAAGACATTTTAAGTATGCTATCTGGCCTGCTTATATGCCTAAAATAAATATTGCTATCCACCGGTTTTTTATTTTGGATTAAATGATAAAGACTCATGCAGAAAACTGTTACAGATTTAAGATTTTAGATATCGACATGATGAATAGGAAAATCTGCTCATGAATACATGCACTGTAAAGAAACACTCTCCTTTGCTCTCTTTCCTAAACAGGTACGGGCTGCTGGTGTACCCAGAATATTTGCCAGACAGCCCAAACAGACCTGTTCAGTTCAACAACTTCACAGCTTGGGGCAGCCAAGGTGGAGCACAGGTACCTTTGTCCTGACCATCCTCTGCGATGTTGCCATGGTTTAACCCCAGCTGACATCTTGGACCATGCAGCTGTTCACTCATTGCCCACCCACTTTCCCCAGTAGAGCAGGGAGAAGAGGGAGGAAAAGGAGAAGAAAAACTCATGAGTTGAGATAAAGACCTGTTAATAGAACAGTAATGGAAGAGAAAATAATAATGGTAAAAGATTATACAAAATAAAGTGATCATAGAATCATAGAATAGAATTATAGAAAGATTTGGGTAGGAAGGGACCTTTAAAGGCCATCTAGTCCAACCCCCCTGCCATGAGCAGGGACATCTTCAACTAGATCAGGTTGCTCAGAGCCCCGTCCAACCTGACCTTGGGGTNCCACGCTTCTTCTCATGCAGCCAACGCAATACAAATTGCTCTTACCACTCGATGGTCGGTTGCCCAGCATGTCCCGAGCAGAGATTGCAGATTCCTGCCCCCCAGCCAACCCCCATTTATATACTGCGCATGATGTCTATGGTATAGAATATTCCTTTGGGTGACTTGTCCTGTCTACGCTCCCGCTCAGCTTCTATGGGAAGCTGAAAAAGTCCTTGACTTAATAAAAACATTACTTAGCAACAACTACTAAAACAATGTTCTATCAGTGTTATTCTCATACTAAATACAAAACACAGCGGTTGCTAGGAAGAAAATTAACTCTATCCCAGCTGAAACCAGGACGGATGCTCAGGATATTTACAAGTGTATCACCTCTACACTGACTTCATCTTTTAAGGCTGCAAATAGGCCACAGTTACGGTAAAAGCTCTTGTACCTGTATTTCCATGTCCCTCAGCTGGAGGCTCCTGTTTCGGTGATAAAATCAGAAACACAATTCACATGAGCTCTCCTTAGTGCTTCAGTGCAGCATCAGTGCTACTTTCGTCAATAGCTGGTGTCCTCTGTAATCATCTAGCATGTGTCTGCCACTATAATTACAGGATTGTAGAATCATAGAATGTTTGGTTTCAGAGGGACCTTAAAGATCATCTACTTCCAACCCCCTGCCGTGGGCAGGGACACCTCCCACTAGATCATGCAGCCAAAAAAATCCTCCCAGTGGATCTGAGCCATTCATAAGGATTGCAGTTGACAGAGGATCTGTTACCTTCATAGGGTTAATGGTTTCCACGGGAATTTTTTCATCCTTGTTAAAAATGTCCACTTTTTTTTTTGTTGTTTGAATTTGTCTAGCTTCACTTTCCAGCTATGGTAGCTCACTATTACTTAGTCTGATTAAAAAACCCACACCAACCTTTATTATCTGATACGTTCTTCCCATACCGGTGCTTATGGCTTATGGATGTTTTGCAGTTTTATTTTTGTGGTTTTCTCTGCCTAACTTGTAATTTCTGTGTATGTTGCTTACCTAACATACATGAATAACTGAGTTTATTCTGCTTCTTTCCATGGGCTCCCTCTAGGAACAGTCTTCTTGCTGTTAGGTGACTGTAAGCAATACCTCTGGTTATTTTTGACGCATCTTTCTGCTACAAACATTAACTTCTTTACCTTACTATCCCTTCCAGTAATAAAACCCAAAATAGTTAGAGCACTTTTACCCTGTCTATTACTGATTCTCAGTTCTGATTTTCTTTCATACTGTTCTTTTTCCTTTTAACATGAAAATAAGTTCACAAAATGTAAAGATTTTTATGTTATTAATTGAAAGCAGAAAGTAGATATTAAAGGGAGGTTCCCAAATACTAAACATACATTCAACACTTCTATGTGTTTTTGCATTTCCCCTTTCTATTGTATTGTAAGGAAAGCAGAGGGGTTTTTAATTATTATTTATTATTATTCCTTTATTATGCTTTTATATAGATTTTTAGAAGCAGCAACCTTGAAATCCAACATTTCTGGATTTATGCTTGCCAAGACTTTGGCATTGACATCGTAGAAAGCCTGGGAAACACTTCTGTAGCTGATAGCGTTTTAATTGGACACGCCGGGCAAAAGGTAAGCACTGCAGGAGTTATTTCGCTGTCTCTTGAGTCACACAGCTACCCTTCTAATAGCAACTTGGAGAAATCAGAAAGTAACCTGAAGAACAGCCCCTGTTCCATGGCAGCTTGGGTAAAACTTGGATTTTAAATAGCTTGTATGGAAAGATAAATACAGCTTTAGGATGAAGTTTGGGCACTGATCTGTTTGCTCAGTCCTCTAGCTGTCATCTGCTCCTTGGAGAGGTGATGCCTTTAGTGGCAGCACCTGCAAGGGACATTGATTTGGTGACAAAGCAGAGAAACTTGGAGCATCAGGACCGATCTCCCAGCCTGATGGAACCACGGATTTTGTTGCTTCTGCTGGCAGCAGCAGAAGAGAAATAGCATTTGATCAGCTGGATCCTGCATAATTTTTCAGGTGCTCCATCCATACCAGCTGCTAGGAAAGCTGAAGAAACATCAGCTGGTGAGAAACCAGGGATTGCATTCTGCAGGGAAATTCAGCTTTTTTTCCAAACATCTTTTTATTTCAGTATGGAAGTTTTGAATATTTTTTTAAACAAATTTTAAATGAGGACTCTGATTTTTCTATTTGAATTTTGAACTATTAAACAGTTTTATATTATAATGCATATACATATATATTCTTTATAAAACAACATTCAAAATTAAAAACAAAAATCACACTTCTGTTTAATTTACGAACTGAAGGATTTTAGTAAGATAAATGTTAACTTTTTCCCTACTCATGTTTTTTTCCAAGATTGATATGGTCTTAGAAAAATCTTGGCATTTCACAGAGCCTGAATTTTTGAGAAAAATCATAATTTTTGTTTAAACAAGCTTTTCTAACATGAATTCCTATATACCTTTTGCTGTAATAAACAGACACCATTTAATCGTACACAACAGGGTTTAGTTTGGTGATTTGAGAATAATGAGGGGGAACAACAGAGTTGATTTCTATCCTAGTTAACACTTTGGTTTCCTCTGCTCTCTCATAGCATCATTGATCCACCTGGAACACAGAGTGTTACTTTTTAACGTGAGAATGAAAAATGCTGTCGAAATATAACATTTTTATTTATGCAGTAAATATGATCTTCTTCCATTATTTCCTTAGGCAGCCGGACAAAGTCCTTTGGGTGCTACCAGGTTGTTAACAGATTAATAACATGGATAACAAGGGAATCTTAGTTACAACTGGCCACAGCTGCTTGTTCATGATTTTGATGGCTTTTTTTTGGTTTACTCAGTTTTCTGCTGTTGTTTATGAAATTAATTTTCCCTCTGACTGGCAGAAAAACAGTTTTAAATGAGTTTTCTTTAGAAGCTCACTGAAAGAAATCTCTGTAGTCGGCCTATTGAAAGCATATAGCTCAGATACAATCCTGGCCTCAGCAGTCCAACCTTGCAGCTTCCCAATGACACGATGAATTTCTCTTGGACACCAAAGGGTGGATGTCTTTGTTTTTGCTTTGCAGGATCCACGGAAGGACTCCCGATGTTGTACTTGTTAAGAGATTTAGAGGCGCTCAGCTGTGCCTTGTTCCTTGCAGTACCCCAAGGGGGTGATTATCTTTGATTATCTCGTGATAAGAGCCTCCTTGTCATAATTTACATCTTAATTTATGTAATTCTCCCTTTGATAATGATGTCTCTTTAATATCAATTAAAACTTTATGACATTAATTTAATGGGAACCTTGGATATTCCTCTCTGCTAACCCTTCTAGTTTTTGAAAGAAGTGCTTAAAAACAAGATAGTTTTCTAGAAATATCAGGGCATTTAAAAACTGGGCCTTTGATCAGCTAAAACATTAGTGGCAGGGCTAAATCCAGGGCCTGTAAAAGCCAACGGAAAGACTTTCGTTAGCTTCCTAGACATTCAGCAAGCATCTTCCATGGCTTCATAAACCAACTCATTGCCCCTTGTGGAGCCCCTTGAGGAAAAGCATTTCTTCCTGAAAAAGCAAGTCCAAGACAGGTGACACGCTGGATAGGAACTGTCATCTCACACCCTTCTTCTATTAGCTATCTACTTAAATAAAATAAACTAAAAAAAAAGAAAAAAAAATAGAAATGGGGGGGGGGGGGGGGGGATGAGAGAAGAGGG
>VYXH01006114.1:170146-217763 GCA_013397275.1 Burhinus bistriatus | reverse complement strand
AGGGAATGGAAGAACAGGCAAGTGTAAACAAAAAACTAACACAGTCTTTCTGACCAATTTGTTACCAGAAGCCAGGGATTTCTGCTTAGCGGTGACTTGGAAGAAGGTCTCCAGGGCCATCACCCTAGGTGTTTTGGCCTCAGAATAAAAAAGGTGATGGATCTACCATCTCTTAATGAGACTGAAGTGTTAAACTATTTATAAAAGTCCATTTCATTCTACATTTTCATTTAAAGAGGATGTTTTCACAGAGGGTGGATTTCTCAATTGATTCTCTACTATCATTTTTGAGAGTTGTTCCACAAAAGTGTTTATTGGCCTCAGAAACAGCACCAGGCATTCCTGCCAGCCCTTTCCCCTCCAGGCTTCCCACTAGCTCTGAGCAAATCCTTCTTCCCTGCCTGTCTCCAAGCTAAACTGGCAGAGATGGACACCTCCTCTGTGTCACGGCCTACAATCACCACAAAATCTAATTTGTCCATTGTGTTTCCCATCACTTGTGGATTTTCCTCTTCCTTTTCACATCATATATTTTCTCCTGTCTCTCACTGATATAATTCTTGTCGTTCTGCTGGACTCTGAAGTCCACCAGAGCTTTGAAGAGAGCCTAGCTGAAATGCTTCCCCCCGCCCTCAATCACACACAAGGGCTTCAAGTCCCAGCAGTCAGGTTTTTCTAAGAAGGTAAATTAGGATGATTTGCTTTTTACAGTCGGGAAATTTCCTGTCTGCTGGACAAGATAAGGTAAAGTGAGTGAAAGGGTCTGTAAACAAATCTGCTCACTGTGCCTTCTAGGTGGATTCTTTCTTCCCAGGGAATGTGCAATTTCCTTTTCCTCCAAATGTCCAACCTTAACTAGTACGCAACAACCCGGACAAAGCAAAGGCAATCACTGCCCTGCATGTAATATTATCACATGCTGCAAAAGGTGAATTAAATAGATGTTAGTTGTCAAAATTTGCAACGCAATAGTTTAGATCTGTCCTTCAAACAGAGTACATTGCCCCACAACCATGGGCTTGGGTACAACCACGGGCTTGGGTACAACCACATCCTTGTATCCCAGCTGCTGCATCCCGGACTCATTAGACCTGGAGATTCACATGGTGATATGTTTCCCGGAGCTCTTCATTTCTTCATTGCAGGACAGGACCTGTATGTCAGCAGGACTAAAAACTCCCAAAAGATACCAGCTATTCGTCTCCAACACAGCTTTCAGGAACTTTGACGCAAACACTTGCGCAGCGATCAGGACTTGTTCTGGCTGTTACCAAGGGCAGGGTGAGTCTGATTTACGCTTATTTACACAGCCCCCAGCTTCCTCCTGTTTCAGCTTCAGCTGTTCAGAAGTTCATAGTTCCCACGGACAACCATCGATAGATTTTCAGCTGACTCCCACAAAAAGCGCCGTGTGATGAAGAGTACTGGCCCAGTTTTGCTTCCGTAATCTTGTCACTATATTTGCTATAGGTGAATTATCAAGAGCTAGGTTTTGAGGTATTCGCATACCTGCTCTCCTCCACTGTATGAATAGTTTTCCAAAGTGTCACTCTCTGCGTTTCACTTCCTCAACTGGGACAGACACATAATAGCGCTTCCCCGTTCGCAGTGAGCTGGGGCATGAGATGACGATATGTAGACGCAAGATAAGTACTGTGCGTGATGTGCAGCTCAGATGAACTGAGAAAATCCCTGAGCTGGGATTGGAGAAAAATGCGTAAAACCCAGTCCTCAGCAATACTCACCCCCCTTAGTGGGTGCATTTTTCTGACACTGCTGGTGGGCTGAAACAGACCCTTTAGCTGCTCTGCTCTGCGCGGGCTGAGGTTGCAGGTTCTCTCCATCCTGCCTTGGAAATAGCTTAATCACTTCATTGAAGCCACATACCACACATATTTTTAAAGCAAAGGTAACCTTATTTTTGCACTGATTTCATTTTCTCAGTGGAAGGGGTTTTTATACACTGACTTGCTACTGCCTCTTCATTTTGGGAGGTAAAATTTCAAGAGCGACGATTTCTTTAATAGCTATGACACAACTTCGCAGAATTTGACCAAGCTCCTACCTCAGGCCAGCCTAAACCTTCGGTGAATTTGCCTAAGATAACGGGTAAACTAAGCATCCTTTTGAGCTTTGAAGAGGTACCCAAAGGCTCTTTGAAGAATGTTCCAACTGCAATTACCTCTTAAATATATTTATATATAAATGCATACTGCCCTACAATAACATAACAGAGGAAAAGACTTCAGGAGGTGAGATCAAAGGACAGGGAAAATAGTAAAATCTGACTCAGAGAGGCTACAACAGACAATATGATAGTCAAATAGTGACCAAATACGGTGCAGGAATGCTCATGCCAAAGCTGACTTGTTATGGTTCATGGGGCAATGATTTTCCGACACTTCTGGAAATATTAATGTGTTCAAAAACTTCCTGCACTTTAGCCCACATGAATATTCCTCCTTTTTGTAGCTATATGCGTCACAGTAATGAAAAGATCGTCCAGACACACTTTTCAGCCAAGGCTTTATTGTGCCAGATGCTGTACATGTGCACACAAGTATATTTACACACACATAAACAGTCCTTATCTCTAAAGGATTTATCTTATAAACAAGGCAGAAAGGATCTATAAGAATCACTGGTTTGGGGCAGTGGGACTTGTGAAGAAGCGTTCGGAACCACTGAGGAGAGTCTGTAACCACAAGTTCTGTCACAACAGGGTGCTGGACAGGTAGGACCTGGCCATAGCACGGCAATGGCAATTCCTACAACCATCTCTATTTATTTATTTATGTTCCTGAATCTCCCTTTCTTGTTGACTCAGCAGACATTTTTCCAAAGCAAAGGTGAAATGAAGCTAGTCTCTTTTTCTCTAGAGATGTCTTCAGGCCTATTACTTGAAGAAGTCAGTCTCTGTTTCTGAAATGCTGCTTGTTCCTCCCAGGTGGGTTTACAGTGAGAGCTAAACATCTGACCTTCATCAACTCACCTTTCCAAGTGTCCTTCCCCTTTCCTCACTCCGCCATCCTTGAGGATCTCGACGGCTCTGTCACGGGGCAGAAAGGAAGTCATCTCCTCCCTTCCACAGATATCCTGGCGGTATCTTGCACAACCAATGCCAACTTCAGTCAAGCTTCTGGTGGCAGTGTTTGTGGCAGTGACCTTGTTTTCCACCGCATGTCTCTTCATTTGTAAGTAACCATTCCACTTCCGAAAAGTCAGCATGGATGTTACTTGCTATGTTTTGTACTGAGGGAGCTGCTGGGTCTGAACATGGTCCCAGGACTCCTGCTTCTCTGCTGGGTCTAAACTGGGTCAAAAACCTGAGCACTGGTGTACATTAGGCTGTTTTGTTGTCCAAGTGGTCTCTGGCACTTGTTTTGTTCTGGCTACTTGTTCTCACCCAGATAGTTCTCAGGCATGGTTTGAGAGATAGAAGGACCATTCCCAACTGGCAATTTGGATGTAGGTATGAAGGTTTTGGGAGGGAGCTTAGTTGCATGGACAGCTTTGAGAACTGTGCATGCCAGTTGGCCTCCAGGCCAGAGGACAGTCTTTGGTTTATTTTATTTACCAAGTTAGACATGGCCTGCCCAAGTTCAATTCTTTTTCTGATATTCTCCGCAAGCTGCTTATCTTTCTTATCTTGGTATCCTATCTATAGTCTTGATTCCTGTCCAGAGGCAATTCTGGCAGTGTTAAACAGGCCTTGAAGTGGAGGCTGCGGTGTATTGCTACCTTGTCACTCTTCAAATTACCAGCGGGATATAAACTGGCCTTTGTAGAGCTAAGAATCCAGCTCAAGGTGAGCACTGATGTTTAAAGTGAGATTGACAGCCAGGTCCCAGTCAGCCAGAGATTTAGTGTGCAAATTGCAAACTTTGCCAAGATTTTCTTAATGCTGACCTATAAAATACTTCCAGATCATGAGAGAAACACCTCAGTTGATAATAAGATTCAGTCTTTAAAAAAAAGAAAAAAAAGAGTTTGAATTTAATTAGATTTTAAGTCAAGTTCTGAGAGCGTTTGCTTTTATGCTCATTGTGAGAAATTTCTCCAAATGCTCCCAAAGAATAAGTGGTTATAAATAGGGCAGCTTTTCATGTCTTAGGCAGAAAATATTTGCCATCTGCTTTCATTGCTGTGTTAGTTTCACAGACTGTCAGATTCATGTATTATGCTTTCTACTAAAACTGGATTCAACGTTTTATGATTTCATGGGCCTAGCTCTCATGTCATATTGAACAGAAGATATAGTAAGTTCATGATGTATTTAATTGAAAGAAATCTTTCCAGTAGATATGTTTCTGCCACTCTGTTGAAGCCATGCCTTTCTTACCCACCTCATCAGGACTTTCTGGTCTTTCATTTTGCTGTTCTTTGCTTGCTACAAGGTGAATTCAGTCAATACAGATCATCAAACCTTACTGAGACTGACCCAGGCTCACAACCTAAGCAGTCTTTTTCAGTCTATAGAGTTATGGTTTCCCATCAACAAGGTGGGATCAGACAATGGTACGAGGGAGATATGAGATTCAAGAATAAACTTCTGTTATTGTGAGTGGCAGAACTTTTTTGGCAACTAGGTAACTGTTTTTCGAGAGTTAAGATGCCAGTTTTCACTTAATTTCAGTGGGCACTTGTGATATTACCACTGCTTATAGATAGAAATGAAAACACATTTGTTTGTTGTCTTAATCGTGATAGAGGAACGCAAAGCATAAATGAACAAATTACTTTATGAGTGTAAAGGCCTACAGTAAATCTGTGATGTAGCTCTCAGAGTTTATTTAGCAATCCAAAATTACTGGAAAGAGCATAGAATCATTTAGGTTGGAAAGGAATTTTAGGATCATTGAGTCCAACTTCAAACCTAACACTGCCAAGTCCACCGCCAGACTATGTCCATAAGTGCCACATCTACACTCAACCACTTCCCTGGGCAGCCCGTTCCAATGCTTGATAACCCTTTTAGTGAAGAAATATTTCCTAATGCCCAATCTAAACCTCCCCTGGTGCAACTTGAGGCTGTTTCCTCTTGTCCTATCATCTGTTACTTGGGAGAAGAGACCAACTCTCACCTCGCTACAACCTCCTTCGAGGTAGTTGTAGAAAGCAATAATGCAGGTGAACTAGATTTAGCAGGTGAGCTAGAAATTCAAGATGAGTGAATTCAAATTGGGTTGAAGACATATAAACTTAGATATTGTCCTGAAAAATATATGTGGTCACCATGTAGACCCTGGCAATGTGTCCCATTACAGCTGATGGAAACTTGTGTCCTTGATTCGATTGCCCATGGAGGGATGTCTAGTGCCACTTAAAATGCCCTATGGTATTTCCCTTGGCTTGTCACTCCATGGCAGAAGGGCAAGGATCTCCTGGAGACACTATCAGATCTGGCATCTCACACCAAAGTTTTTGAATGCTTGGGAAATTTTAAGAAGCACTAGATGCTTCTTTTTCTTTGATCTTTCCCTTAGGGGCAGGTCAGCTGAAGAGCTCTTTGGGCTTCTACTGGCCGGACTTACTACGGTGTTAGTGACTGTGATGGTCACCCAATACATATTTAAATATCAGTAGGCATTTAAGTGTCTTAATCCTAAATTGAATGCTGATTTTCCTCTACCTGTCTTCTAGATTGGTTTTAGGGAAAATAAGACTTTTGCAAGGGCAGGAAGTGTTGGCACATTTGTACATGACCATATATATGTAAATGCAGTCTGTCTCTCTTTTTGATTTATTTTTTAACTAATTGCAGTTTCAGCTGTTTGCACTGTTTGCTCATAATGGTTCCTGGCATGGTTTTGGCCCAGGACAGCTATCCCACGCCCAGGCAATTTGTCAGTACAATATAGAGGTCAACACAACCCAAGGAACCCTTTTCAGTAGGGCAGTTCATATGTCCCCATGCTGTTTTGGAGGCTGAAGGAGTTTGATCACATGGATATGGCCAGGCCATGCCAGCTAGCCTCAAGGCCAGAAGGCAGACCACAGCATCAGTTAGCTTACCAGAAGAGGCGTAGCCACAGGTCTGTGTCTGAGTGCTTACACACTCTGTAAGTGGACGAGACACGCTTTTGTTGGAGAAGATCTGTCTATCTGTGTGGATATAACCACATCTTATGTAGAGTACATGTCCACCTTGCTGGTATCTCTTCACACTCCCAGTAAATCATGTCTACTATAAGTTGGTAACAGAATGCCACTTTTGATTTTTTTTTTTAATTTCTGGAGGGATAGAAAATGGTTTTGGAGAGTTCAACCTCCTGCTGTCACTGCCTCATATCCCACCTTTGTAATAACCCAGTCCTGGGATACAGCCGGGTCTTTTCCATCAGCTCTGATGGTCATACAGCTCCCAAGCACTGTCCCAGCTGGCTTCTGTTGCTGCATGTGCTGCCCCAAGCTAGACTTATTCCTGCCTTTTGGGCAGCTGGCAGCTAAAGGGATCCAGTGGAGAAATACTGCTCAGCAAAGTACTGCCACCCCTTCTGCTACCCAGGGAGGACACTTGTGAATTCCTGGCATAAAAGAAAGGGGGTGGAAAAGGCTTTTAGTCATCTAAACACCACTCCCCATTTTCTTCCCATGCTCATCTTCTCTTCCCAATGCCCCGCTCAACATTTTACTTTCTTTCTGAAGTACAAGCTGGAACAATTATCCATTTTTTGCTGTTTCAGGTTAGTTGTACAGAGGCAGAAATCCTGAAGTGGTCTGTCAGAGGGCTATTAATAATTCACCTCTGTCTTATAATTCATGTTTTAGAAGAAGGAAAAAAAACACCTTCCCAAACAGGAAAAAAATAATCACGTGTTCCATTGAAGGAGAAGACTACAAGACTTTCGGCTACCTGCAGGCTTTGCATGGGATTACTGTTTCTCATAATGAAAACAAAAGTCTACAATAAATTAAGAGTTGGGAATCATTCTGACTTAACAAAAAGAGTACCAGGTAGAAGACAAAATATATCCATTCTAGTTGTCTTTCTGGACCAGTTAAACATGATTTCTTAGGAAAATCAATTCGCTTTCTAGTCTGTGTTTGCTTTGGTTATATGGACTACCAGCTCTTTGAGTCAATGCTGTGCAGGTGGATGGAGCTTCTCACAACATTGCCTGTAGTTTGCTTTGAGTCCTTTTGGATACTGCCACAATGGAAATGTTAATAAGTCATGATAGTTAATGTATTCAATACACCTCGTTCCTCCTTGCATCAAAAGGTGGTTAAGGAGTGAGTACACATAGGAGTTCCTCTGAACCATTGCTGTTGAACTCTGGAAAAGTTTGAGCCCTGACTTAAACTTTGTCTTCCCCAGTAAATTGCTTAGGGGTTTTAGATTAGTCATAACAATGAGCAGGCACTTCTCAATCAACCTTTTTTTTTCAAACAAGTCATCTTTCTTTCCCTTGTTTAGTCTTCATCTATATGAGCTGGTAGTCAACTTACATCAAAGATACTTGACAGTCTGTGTAGCAGAAGCCAGCTGTTAGCCAGTCCCTTGAGTAACCAGAGATACCGAGAAGCATCCTCTTGTCCTGCTTCCAGATCCTCTCTCCTGGATAGCTCCTACCAGCCAAATCACCATTACATTAGGCTGAAAGACTCAGCACGCAGCCAAGCAGAGCAGGCAACAGCCTGCATTCAAAGCGGTGAGTCAGGGAGGCTTCAGTGACATGAACAGCCCTCCAAAATGGACCTGGTAGAGGACCAGGATGGGCAATGAAAGGAGCTGGAGGGGATGAAGGGTGAAAGTCAATTAATAAAATATCCACAGCATGACCAGAGAATGAGGGGGTGGGAGGAGAAGAGGAAAGAGTGAATTTTGTCCAGATGTAGTTGAAGATTGTTCACAATAAAAAGGGAATAGTTCAGGATTAATACAACAAAACATGACCAGGAACAACTGGCAGAGGTTGAGTAGAGAGAATAAAGGTAGGTGGGTGACAGGAAAAGTTTCCTAACAGTGAAGTCTCTTGGATTCACCTAATCTCAGTAAAAAGATGAAAGCACTGTTGCTTGGCTTTCTTTAGTTTCTGATGAGCAAAGAATTAAAAATCGCCCTGGAAGAAATCTTTCTGTTGTGCTCTACCAGGCTCTGGAATATGCAACCTGTCATATCTACAACTTGCTAGTGGTATTTACCACTCGTGGTAAGCCCTGTAGTCAGTAAAACAGGGGTGCTATCAAAACCAGGGGTGAAAAACACGTTACAAGCCTCTTAGCCCAAGCCTTAAGCACTGAACCCACATTTGCTGATCATTGGGATGAAGTGATAGCCCAAGAGCATCCTCATTTTGGCATGAAGTCACACTGTTCAAGGAGAAGGTTTCAGGCAATAGCAGTAAAACAGTCTCGTCTCTTGTGCTCAGTAGCTCCCTCTTGGTCTAGAGTGGTGCCTTCTATGGGCTCCTCAATAAAAAGTGCAAGGGGCTTGAAATTGTAGGTTTTTTGCTTCCCCTGAGTTTCAGGGATGAACTCCAGCTCCAAAAATCTTGAAGGCTGAAGCAAGTAATGGAATTTGAGAGGGTAGTCCTAGTACGGCAACCTCTATCCCAGCAACCTCAGTCTCATTCCCTGACCCTGAGGGCAACTGGCAAGGCTTGGCCATGGTCATGTTATTAACCTGCTTAGCCTCCGAAACATCAGGGAAATTCCATCAGCGCTACCTTTTAGGAAAGATCCCCTGCCTGGGAGCTGTCTGGGGTAGGGCTGGTTGGTACAAGCTAAAAGCATGTCTGGGACCATTTTAATTATTTAAGTTACAATGTGAGCAACTGAATACAAGTGACTGACTCTTTATCTTTGTGCTGTTTAATTTACAAGAATCCATGTAGTGTATTGGCACTTTTTTCCCCTTAAACAGATGTTTGCGAAAAGAAAAAAAAAAGTTTTTTGTTAGAGAAAAGCCCTAGCAGCCTTTATTTTATAAAAAGAAAACAGGTGCCTTGAGCATTTCTTGACTCTGTCTTGAACTGTTTCACCCAACAACTTCCAGGGCAATGAGGATCCATTTCCAAGCTTGCATTGCTGTAAAAAAAGCCTTCTTCATGAAGTCCAGTTAAAAGTTAAACTAATGTGTCACTTAAGCACCCTTTAAAGAGGGGTTTTATGTCTTTTAAAAATGTAATTGAAGCTTATAAAAGTCTTTATAAATTTATATGTGAGAAAGTTATTGAGTAGTCTGAAGAACAGCTTATGCCATGGCACAGCACAGCATGGCTGCAGGCTAGATACGGCTGCTCCAAATGCCACTGCTACCCATATTATCATGAAAATATGAGTCTCTATTAATATTAAAACAAATTTTCATTAAAAAATTGTCATAACATGATTAAGTGACTTTAAAAGTTTCTTCACATTATGCATAATTTTTACAAGAGGAGAGCATTAGAATAATCGGCAGCCAGGCAGCACCTTGCGGCAGAGGGGACTCCAAACACTTTGTGGCTACGCAAACCAGGAGGAAGTTTGCTTCTTGTTCCCTTTCATTTGCTTTCCTCTTCTCACTGAGGAAACGTGGGACTTGCTCAGCACCAGTCTTGTAGTTCAAGCCTTTTATTGCTTCCCTCTTCTTAGTGTGCTGCAGAGGAAAAGATTAACTTTCTTCTTTATAGCCTTAATTCTTAAATCTGGTCTAATATCCTCTCCTGTAGTGCATGCATTCAGTTGCTGCAAACCCAGCCGCTGCTGGTGGGTTAGTGTGAAAAGAATAGCATACCCCCTACCTCCGTGTCTTTGAGTCTTGAAGAGAGTTCAAATGGTTACTCTAGTTTTGCTTTTCCTTTGATATTTACTTACTGTGGTGCCTTCAGATGAACACCCACCTGCTGGGAAACACCCTTACAATCACATTGCTTCTTTCTATGTGTGCGTGCTCAGTCGCTCCCTGGTTGTGCATCCTCCCTGTGTACATGACTGTATTGACACACGGGGCAGCTTACACGCTCACTTGGCCTCGTAACCCGGCCCTCTCAGGGCTCCTGTAGCATAACGTGGAAGGTAAATATTAAATCATTGGCTGTTGACTGCTCAGTTAACCAACACATCAGCTAAACTTCAGAGGTTCAGCTCTTACTGTGCTATATTTCTGGCATCGGGGCCATCCCACCAAAACAACCAAGAGAACTTTGGTTCCCAGTGTAGGACCCCTTTCCATTTATCCTGCAGCCAGGGGTACTGGCAGCAAACCCAGAACCTGCACAGACTTACAAGTATCATAGAATCATAGAATGGTTTAAGTTGGAAGGGACCTTAAAGATCATCTAGTTCCAACCCCCCTGCCATAGGCAAGGACACCTCCAACTAGACCTGGTTGCTCAAAGCCCCGTCCAGCCTGGCCTTGAACACCTCCAGGGACGGGACCTCCACAACTTCTCTGGGCAACCTGTTCCAGTGCCTCACCACCCTCACAGTAAAGAATTTCTTCCTAGTATCTAATCTAAATCTCCCCTCTTCCAGTTTGAAGCCGTTACCCCTCGTCCCATCACTACATGCCCTTGTAAAAAGTCCCTCTCCCGCTTTCTTGTAGACCCCTTTCAGATACTGGAAGGCTGCTATAAGGTCTTCCTGGAGCCTTCTCTTCTCCAGGTTGAACAACCCCATGCATGAGAAGATGTTTCCCCAGGCCTACACCCTCAGACCGACCATTGTCCGAGATATTTCTGGGTGCAAGGAGATATATTTAGCATTGATGCAGCATTTGCTAGCCCTATGGTTTCTTTGTTTGCATGGAAAACGTTGGCAAGCCTGTTGGATGCTCCTTGTAGGCTAGATGGATCCAAGCCAGGTGTGCCAGCTGGAGCTCACTGTCATAACCAATGGATTATTAGCCCTAACATTGTATTAATTGGTAGAGGACTGCAAGCGGGCAATGAAGGTGCAGTAGAAACATGCCCCAAGTATCAGTGTCCAGATTTTAAGGTCCACTTTGGAAGCTTCAGAGCTCTGACTGATGTGGGATAGGTGGAGGGACAAAGCGGTCCTCCACAGGTCTTTGCTATGCTTACACCACTGCAGAGATGTTTGAACTGCTTGCTTACCAGCCACTTTCCAGCTCAGAATTTGGATCTGATTTTAGTTTTCCTTAAAATACCAGCCTGCAAACTATAGGAGCTGGGGAACTGATTGAACCACAGAGATGAGCTAGCAAGGCAGGGGTAACAAACTCAAAACCTACCTTAAATGAAGCCGTCTTAACTTGTCAGTCACAACCTTCTCTGTTCCTGAGAGATCATCTCTGTTCTTCTTTCACTTCAGGTTCAGAAGACCTATCCCATAGTGGCTACTCAGGATCAGGGATAAAGACCTAGTTATTTTCAAAAAGACCTGTGGATGCAAAAACTTACTGACATCAAGGGTTAATAGTATAAGGCAGATTTGAATCATGTCCTTGGTTTCTCAATAAAGATACATACATGTACTGAAAACAGCTGAAAATTCCTAATTCTTGGCAATTAGAATAAAATGAACTGGTTTGGGGCCCAGCATCAAACCTGTAAAGAGTTTGGTATGGTCATAATTTGGAATTAGCCTCCGTTTGGCCAGGAAAAAATTGGACCGCTGATATAAACATTTGGTGTCTCATTTATTGTTTCCTGTTTTGGAGAGGGCTAATCATAACGGGTTATTACACAAATGTATCAAACAGAAAGCATTCAGAGCTAAACGCAGCGGCTGCCTTCATACACAAAGATATGGACCCTTAGGATAAGTAAGTTAATGGTAAACATAAACAGGAGAGTTAATATTTGTTCTACTTGATGTTGTTGATTGGTTTAACAAATCCTTTGTGGCCCATCTCTGTTGAGCAGTTCTGCACAATGCACTTGAGCTAAATTACATAAGGGTTTCTACAATCACAATTGGCAAATTGTGGCTCAGACTGTAAAGTCCTATCCAGTAATCCTGCCATATTTCTAAAGCAAATTGCTCCTTAATTGAAACCTGCTTCAATATAAAAATACAGCCTTTTCAATGACTCATCCTTTTTTTTTTTTTTCCCCCTTACAGTTTGTAAAGGCTTCCAGCAGTTTAAAGTGAGGGTTAATTTTGCATTAAGACCATTGCCTCCTGGTTTCTTTCAAATAAAGCCAGGGGAAGTTGAGGGGAAGGCTCTTTCCTCTGATAATGAAGCTCTCCATGTTAATGGTGCGTGCAGGCTCCCTCGGATCCTCTGAATTAGAAATACTCGTGTGTGCGAGCACTACTCTGCTTCATTAACATTAAGGAGAGGTAGATTGGTGGCTATTTAGGGCACAGTGAAATCACTGGCTATTTAGGGCAAATGGAAACAGTGCTAATTGTGGCTGGTAATTCCATTAGTAGGGTACTTCCATTTTGGTGTCTGTTTGGCATATAGGTGAAAAAAACAAGCACAGTGACATCCTTTCAAGGGGAATGTAATCTCAGGCTCACTGTTGCCTCGTACCGCTTAACTTCTGCACTGAGCTGCAAAGTTTTTCAGGTTCCCCAAATTTTCATTTTGGTGGGCTGACACTCTACCAGGAGTAGGGTATGTGTTTATGGGTGGCAACACCTCGAGCAAGGTGTGTGAAAGGCAAGGACACAGCATTCCAGGTCAAGGAAATCCCAGAGGCCACAAGATGTCTCCGGCTCCCTTCCCTTCCTGGGTCATGACAATACTTCCAGGTGAAGGACCTCAGGTTTGCTGGCATAAAAAAATGGCCTTTTCAAATCACACATTCTCCAGTGAAGGCTCCCTCTCTCTCTATCCCAAAGATTGAGAACAATCAACTGAAAAAGAAAGTTGGTAGTGTCTGACGCAGTCAAAAATCTATCCAGCTTTGAAGTCAAGGGAGAGAGGACTTGTCGGCTATAAGTAGGCATACTGGGAAAGATGTATTCCACTTAACTGTAGCCGTCTGGAACTTAGCTGTCTAGTTTAACATATTTATTTGAGGTGTCTTTAGAATCGTCCAGTTTGGAAGAGACCTTTAAGATCATTGTGTCCAACCATCAACCTAACACTGCCAAAACCACCACTAAACCATGTCCCTCAGCACCATGTCTACCCATCTTTCAAATACATCCAGGGATGATGATTCCACCACTTCCCTGGGCAGCCTGTTCCAATGCTTGATAACCTTTTCAGTGAATAAATTTTTTCTAATATCCAATCTAAACCTTCCCTGGCACAACTTGAGGCCATTTCCTCTTGTCCTATCGCCTTTTACTTGGGAGAAGAGACTGAGCCCCACCTCGCTACAACCTCCTTTCAGGGAGTTGTAGAGAGCGAGAAGGTCTCCCCTCAGACTCCTTTTCTCCAGTCTGAACACCCCCAGTTCCCTCAGCCGCTCCTCATAAGACTTGTTCTCTAGGCCCTTCACCAGCTTCGTTGCCCTTCTCTGGACATGCAATGTCTTTCTTGTGGTCAGGGGCCTAAACCTGAACACAGTATTTGAGGGGATCTCACCAGTGCTGAGTACAGGGGGACAATCACTGCCCTAGTCCTGCTGGCCACACTATTGCTGATACAAGCCAGGATGCTGTTGGCCTTCTTGGCCACCTGGGCACACTGGTGGCTCATATTCAGTTGACTGTCAACCAACACCCCCAGATCCTTTTCTGCCAGGCAGCTTTCCAGCCACTCCTCCCCAAACCTGTAGTGTTCATGGGGTTGTTGTGACCCAAGTGCAGGACCCGGCACTTGGCCTTGTTGAACCTCATACCATTGGCCTCGGCCCATCAATCCAGCCTGTCCAGATAAACTCTCATCAAGATTGATTTCCAGCACAGACCTCATACCATTGGCCTCGGCAGCTAGTGAATTCACATTCACTAGCTAATGAATCTACATGGCTAGTGTGGAATTGCCACCTAAATTTCTGACAGATCAATCAGTTGGCGTGTACCCCTCCCTGTATCCCAGAAGAATTGTCCCTTCCAGGCTTTCTTCTCTGTCTTTAAAACTTCTTGGAAATACCAGGGAGAAGTCCCTGCGAAAAGTGATTCAAGCTGTCTCAACAGAGTTCTCCAGCGATAAAGAATAAAATGAGTAAAGAGCAAAACCACATGGATTTATGTTGCACAGAGAATGGATCTGAATCTCTGTCACCTGCTGTGGCGTTCTGCACCTTTGTAACACAATAAGGCAATTTCTGATGTGCGGGAGAGTTTTATGTTGCACCACATTATGTGTGGTGTGCTTCTGCTACCAGAAGTGTTCTCCTGAATACCTGCACAGGTGCTGATAACTGTGGCAAATGTGCGTGTTGTCATTTACTTGCTTAATTAGCAGCCTAATATCCTGGTCCAGTTAATGCCTATAAGAGGAGGTTTATTAGTAGTACGAAAGCTGTTAAAGCTTTATAAACTCCTTCCAGTCAGTTTCATTGGTCTGCCAATATCTTCTGGTTGAGTGATTCTTTGCTGATTCACACTTCTCCTGTTTCCCAGCGCTGTTTCTCAGCTGAGTGTTTCTGGGTAACCGGAAAGTCCTTTGCAAAGTGACAGCCACCAGACTAACAAAAAAACCCCAGAACTGGTTTTAAAACAGGAAAAAAAAAAAAAAATATCTGCAGGCAACCCTCCTCCAAGATGACTGCTATTGTAATTATGTATTGTCTCCAAAGCAGCAAGGGGAAAAAACAAAAAAAAATTGCAAATACAAATAGGCAAATTGCAGGATGACGTGAGTTTTAGCACTGTCTGTCTTGGGTGAGTAAGACATATCCAGTCTGGAGGGTTGGGTAATGTGCTGAGATGTCTAGTTGTAGGGTAATACACCATTATTTGGAAATACTATTTCAGATATGCTTAAAAGAGGGATTTTTTTTAAGTTTAGTGTCAGTTCAAATGCCAAAACTAAGTGGACTAAAGGTGAAACTGCCAACTTGCCTTGATCCTGCAGCAACACTTGATTCATGTATAAATCTGCCGCATTCATCTTTATGCCAGAATCATGACCCCAGGGTACCTTGGCAAGCCAGGAAGGCTTCTCTTCAGCTGGGAATGAGATCTGCAGTCCTGGGACATGTATTCCTAGGAATTCCCCATGCATAATGTGAAGAATACAAGAAACAGGAAAAAACTGTGTTAGTTGCGGTTGTGTAGCTGCAACTTCAATTTTCTTACAGGCACGCCCAGTATTGGCAGGGCCAGGGATGGAAGATGCTGGTGGTGATGGGGTATGACCCTTGCTAGAATTTTGAATGCGTCCATCAGAGCTCCTCCTGTATCTTTAGTGGCATAGCCAGCCCTGCATCAATCCCTTTGCAAGCCAGCTGGGATCCTGCTCAGGGTGGGGAATAATCTCTGCCAGTTGCTACAGGGAGAAGTGCCACAATGAGATGCATCAAAATTTCAGACAAGATTAGGCAGTCTGTGTATGTGTGTGCAGTAAGGGGACAAGGAGGAGATTCTTAGGCCGTGATTTATTCTTCCTGAGGTTGTCCAGAGAAGGGCAACGAAGCTGGTGAAGGGCCTAGAGAACAAGTCTCATGAGGAGCAGCTGAGGGAACTGGGGTTGTTCAACCTGGAGAAGAGGAGGCTGAGGGGAGACCCCAGCACTCTCTACAACTCCCTGAAAGGCGGTTGTAGCAAGGTGGGGGTCGGTCTCTTGTCCCAAGTAACAAGCAATAGGCCAAGAGGAAATGGCCTCAAGTTGCACCAGGGAAGGTTTAGATTGGATATTAGGAAAAATTTCTTCACCAAAAGGTTTATCAAGCGTTGGAACAGGCTGCCCAGGGAAGGGGTGGAATCACCATCGCTGGAGGTTTTTAAAAGCTGGGTAGATGCAGTGCTGAGAGACATGGTTTAGTGGTGNACTAAAAAGACCCAAGTCCCTCAGCCTTTCCTGATAAGAAAGATGTTCCAGCCCCCTAATCATCTTGGTAGCCCTCTACTGTACCCTCTCCAGCAGTTCCCTCTCCTTCTTGAACTGGGGAGCCCGGAACTGGACACAGGACTCCAGATGTGGCCTCAGCAGGGCAGAGTAGAGGGGGAGGATAACCTCCCGCGACCTGCTTGCCACACTCTTCTTGATGCGCCCCAGGATGCAATTGGCCTTCTTGGCCACAAGGGCACATTGCTGGCTCATGGTCATGCTGTTGTCCACCAGGACTCCCAGGTCCCTTTCCACAGAGCTGCTTTCCAGCAGGTCAGCCCCTAACCTGCAGGGGGTTATTCCTCCCCAGGTGCAGGACCCTACACTTGCCCTTGTTGAACTTCATGAGGTTTCTCTCTGCCCAACTCTCTGACCTGTCCAGGTCACGCTGAATGGCAGCACAGCCTTCCGGCGTGTCAGCCACCCCTCCCAGTTTTGTGTCATCAGCAAACTTCCAACCTAGGTGATTCTATGATTCTATGATATCAAATGCAATTTTGAATGTGGAAGTCTTGTCACCCAAATTAATTCAGGTCATGGAGAAACATCAACTCCAGGGAGCGTTTTAGCCCACCTCACACCTGACATCCTCGGGAGGAGCTTGTTTTTCCTTGTGGCCTTCAGAAGGAGAGGAGACCTTCCCAGTCTTGTTTCAGATGTAAAGAAGTAACATAGCATAGCTAACCAGCGTATAGTTTTAAATATGGTTTCCATCAGTTTCCAGAGCTGTTGTAGGAATGCAAGATGCTGAGGACTGGAGGGGAGATCTTTGTTTTGAAGAGGCAGCTCATGCTCAGGTGTCCCTGATCAATCGGATGTGAAGAAACAATGTTTGAGCATTGTTCAATGTTTGAGCATCAGAAGGATTATCTGCATTTCAGCTTTATCTTTTCCTTCATTTAGTTTGTTGCCTTCAACAAAGCAGTTCCTGAAATCAGAGTATTCTGTATCTCTGGACTTTACCTTACACAGCCTTCCATCTTGGGGAAACTGGCAATCATGGCAGTAAGAGGTTATTATGGACAGATGCCCAAGTAATTAAGATCAATTTAGCATAACTTGAAAAAAGTCTATGTGCAGGAAAAAGACACAGACTGCTCCTGGAGAGGAAGTCAAGGTAGGTGGTTATACCCATCCCAGCTTCACTGTGTTATTTCCTATTTTTGGTCGAGAAAGGTCTCCAGAGGCCTTAAATCTAAAGGGTTTATTCCCACCCACGGTATCATTACTACTGATGATCTGTTCAGTGAGGTTTTTTTCTCTAACTAGATTGGACAGAAATTAGGAGTGCAAAGTTCTAGTGAAAAGGGGGTTTGAGTTCTCGTTTGGATGCTCAGAAGAACTGCTGTGCTAAAAGTTCACCCATGTTGTGAAGGCTTTCATCAGCCTGCAGCAGCCCCAGCTTCGTACTGCGTGCTGACCTGGGTACAGGGCAGCCTTTTTGAGTTACGCAGGATTTTTGCACCTTCAGCCTTGGTGAAACTTTTGACTGCTCAAATGTGAGAGAGTAGTCAGAAAGCTCTATCAAACTATTTCATGAAGAGGAAGATCCTAAAAGTTGAACCTGAAGCTCCCGGGTCTGGTGGATGGGGAAATAGCCTGATGGTGAAGGAGTTGGTAGCCTGGCTGTTGCCATTGCTCTGCTTTGGCACAAGCTTTGCTCCTCTGTGCTTTTATTTGCCTCTCTTTCTCTCTTTCCCTTTTTATGGCACTTCAGGCAGGGATCGTTTCTTACCGTATTTGTAAAGAACTACACAAATGAAGTCACATTCTGAGAGAGACCCAGCATATACTACTGTAATTCAAATAAAAACAGATCTGTAAAGGTTGCAAAATGACAGAATTCAGTGAAAAAATGTGATTATATTTTTTTCCTCCAGAAAAGATGCTCCAGACATTCCCTATAATTTAACCGTGACTGACAGTAGGAATAAGACAACCACAGTCAATTACGTCCCTGATACTTTATCAAACCTGTATGGCTGGGTGGTTCTCCTCTTGGATAAAGAGACTTACACACTGACGTTTGACAACCCTTCGGTGAGCAAGCAGCTCCAGGTAATACGGCATTTTTTTTTGTAATTTCAAAATCATATTTGGAAGAGATAACCATGATTTCATCTTTCTGGGTGAGCAGAGACAGGAAAAAAAGTGTTAAGTGCACTGAGAAAACCTCTATATATTTATAGGCAGGGCTTAGATATGATGACCTAGTCCCTGAAGCTCTCAGTAGTAACTTGGAGCAGGAAGATGATTTTGGAGGTCTTAGATGGAAGTTCAGCATGGTGCTTAGGAATTAACCAAATTTGTACTACCTTAAGACATACTGAAGCATGGTTTTCAGAAGATGTGCCTCTGCACTTTTTAAAGGTGATGAGGGGAGTTGATTTTGTCTGCATTCACCATTGTCTTGTGCTTTATTTTACATCTCTCTTCCATGTTTCCAATACACATTTTACAAAAGAATACGTTGCCTGTGAGGAGCCCCATCCTCTTTATCCCTTTACACTGCACTCCATGGAGCTCTAATCACAGACATAGGCATGTTTATTTTGGTTCCCTCTTCTCTAGTATTCAGTGACATTTAGCAACTTCATCACTGGGAATTACTTGCTGGTGGAACACAAGGATCTTCCTGCCCATCCTGAGGTTGTGGTGTCTTGCGGAACAAGGACCGGACAGCCACTCCAATCGCTGCCTTCATATGGACATCATAGGAGCTGTGACTGGTATCTTGACATCAGACTGAGGAAGCTAACCTATTTGGGTAAGTGCAATATGAGGGATGCAACGTACCTTTTTGTTCAAGAATGGCAGCAGAGCTGATGTCTTTTTAATTTAAAACCCCGAACTACATAAGGCCTTAGACACAAGGCTATCTTCCAATGGCCTTTCAGTAAGTGAGAGGTCCTTCAAAAAAATCAATCAAATAGGTAAATACATGCACATCGGGTCCCTCTCTATCTGATCTATCCCATGCCTGATCTATCAACAAAAGGAATTTATCATAAATAGTGGGTGATGTGACATTAGTTGAATTTGAATTGGTGTTTTGGAGAGGAAAAGGCATTCAACTCCACTAATGATCTCTGTTTTCAGCTGGTCCCATATCATGTGTATCAGTAATAAATCATGTACAATCTATCTAGGCTGAGCCGGCTGAAGACAATAGGATTACTGGGCAAGAATTTTTCTTGTGACTGTAAACTTCCAGAGATGTCATAGACCTTTGCATTTGAGTATGTTGGCTTTGTACACTAGACCGTGAAGTGTGGTGGTCATTTTTTTTAAGAATTTCAAATATTTACTGATAGTTATTCAAGTTTCATTTATTCTTTTAAACTGGGGACGTTTTTTGCAATTCCCATTCCCAAGCAAATGACTTTATAAGGGTCTAAGTCCTACATGTAAAAGTCAAAGTAATGATTGTTGCCATTATTAATAACAGTAGAACCAGGAATCACAAAATGATTTCAATGCCTTTGAGAAGCATAGCTTATCCTTCATGACTGACATACAGGGAAGCTAAAGTATAAAGATGCTGATTTTCACAGTAACAAAATTTTGTCACTGATCTAATTGGTTAGTTTTAATTAATTTCTGTTGATTTGCACTGATGAGACGGCGTGCAAGTAGCTTTCTCATGTAGGATCTGTTTCGGAATGAGCAACTAGAACAATCAGTGGGACAGTAGAGAGGAAAACACGGCTGGAATGAGGGCAGGCAATCCACTGAGTTTAGTCTGACAGAAATAAAAATAATCCAATGTACCTTTGAGGAGAAATGGAGAAATCCATACCTTAAGCTCAGTCTGAGGGTCACACTTGCTACATCCATCTCTGGTCCTGCGGCCAACGGGCATCGCACCACTTGTCTCCATACAGCTTAACATTTTATCTCTCAAAATGGGCTGGAAACACCCAGGCTTCAAATTAGGAAAGATCCCTGTCCTGTGCTAACTCCCAAACCATAATGGTCACCATCTGGCAGAGGGCATTGGTCTGGGCCAAAGCTGTGGCAAGAACTTGGCCAACAATATAGCCATGTAGATTATTGGAGTCCAGCTCTTAATTCCATGTCCTGGCCCTCTTTAGATCTAGTATAGGTTTATACTAGATTGGCTAGTATAAACCTAGCTGTTGAGTCTAAGCCTCGCCCAAGATCATGCCGGGTATCTACTGAAAGAAGAAATATGTTTTTATTATTTAAGTTTAATGAAAGAATAAATTTGTTCTTTGAAATGGAAAAGTCAACTGTTTTTCAGTTTCCATATCCTGAATTACACTTTCATAAATAGGGCAGCGTGGGAAAGCTCAGAAGAAGACACCTGTATCTTGGCCTCTTACAACTGTTGAAAATAGAGGAGATGACAGTCTTGGGAAGACTGGGACAAAGTGATCTGGCCAGCATATGTCACTCTTGCATCATAGATACTTTCTTGTCCTTCTCTTGCCTTCCTTTCATCTTGATTTTTATTATAGGAAGAGCTCGTTGTTTCTCATTTTAATACAGAGAGAAACAATTGTCCAGAGTACACGAGGGGAAATTTATGAAAACACCTAACATGTATAATTCATGCTGTGAACATTTTCAGCAAGGACTTTTATAGCAGTGAGATCAATAATTCAGTGTCGGGTACCTAATATCTAATGCTGTTGGTAGGGTAAAAGTCTGAAACAAAGCGAGCGGATTCCTTGCCCTGGTGTGCCATTTATTTTCTCTCCTAATCTCCGCTGTGCAGGCTGAGAGGGTGAGGATAATTAGCCATCAGAGCAGACTCATGGCATGTGGTGGACTTTCCATCACTCAGGGTCCTTAGATGGTGCTTGGCCGTCTTTTCAGGGAAATATGCTCCAGCTCTACAAGAAGCTATTAGAAACCTCATGAGGCGAGATTCACGCTCCGTAGGAGGTCAGAGAAAGCTGCCACAATAGTCCCTTCTGGTCCTAAAAACCCACCAATCCATGCACCGATCGGGAGAGGACAACGCTTGAAGGTCTGGCCTTCAGAATGCGTTCCTGCCTAACTCTGCAAGCTGGGGTTTTTTTTATTTTTTTATTTACATTTAACTATATGAAATAATTAGCCAACTAATTAATCCCATTTACAAGCTTTGTCGGATTCTTCAGCTGTCATTCATGCCCGAGCCCGGGGCCGGCGTTGAGTCTCAGCTCCCTCCTTCATCTGACTTGGTCTCCATGGCTACAGGCTGCATCTGCTGACACCCCACTCTCTATTTACTGCTTAATTAAGAATTTCACGCTCAGCCCTTATCTGCTGCTAAGAACAAGAACACACTGTTAAGAAACTCCAAATTTAGGCTGCTGCACAAGGAAAGCCTTTCTTGTCGTCCTGACTGCGTGGAGCCTCTTTAACTACCCTCTTGGCAACTGCGCTGCCACCCTTCAATCAAAAATCATTAAATGGGGCAGAGATAATGAGCATGTAGCATATCAAAAGGAGGATGTTTGCTCGGGCTAAGGAGGAAAAGCTGTAAGGGCCTACAAGCAGCCGCCACTTCAAAGGGAGAAGGGGCTGATAAAGAGTCATTTGTTCCTGTTTGACTTATGTAAAAGGTCTGGTATGTCGGAGTCCCGTCTCGCAGACGCGGGTCCCCTCTCTCGGCGCTCGTGTGTCAGCAGTCGGGCAGCTGGGCGCAAACAGCATCAGCCCAAGCATATAATCACTTGACTCCGCGCCGACAATGGGCACTTGTAGGGGGTGGCGGAGGGAGGGCTGGGGGACAATGGAGAGACAATTATTGCAGCTGCTCGGGAGGGCCATAATTCTTCCCGCAGAAAGTCGCCGGCTCTCGCAGGGCGGAGGGGAGAGCTCGAGCGTATTAGTCATCCTCTGACTTTTGGAAGCACTTCGCCGCGCCGGTGGGGTTTCGACAGCTGCTGGTGTACCGCCTCTTTCCAATAATTGTACATTCTGGCAGGGGTCAACTTACTTTTGACCCTGCGCTTTTGTGCCCATCAGAAAGCCTTTTAGGGCAAACGGTGGGGAAGTGGCAGGGGTGCATTACATCCAAAATTAATGTCGGTAAATACGTATCAGATGCCAGCTCATTCACAAGCAGGCTCCCGAATTCACACAGCCTTTTGCTCAGGCCTGTATGGGGGGGAAAAAGGGGGAGAAAGGGAGGGAAAACCCCACGACTGGGGAGATATTGTCATTCAAATGAAGCCAGCAGCTGAATGAAGCCACCTTGGCCAGCAGTTTGCATTGAGCTCAGGCTTTCTCCATGCCCCCTTCCATCCAAAATTGCCTGGCGTCATGCAAGTGTTTGTTTATCTTTGGGGGAGAAAAAAAGGTCTGTCCAACACAAAAGGCAAGAAAATATACCGTATGGAGGGGATTAAAGGAGTTAAGTTGGCCTGATGCTTTGCATGCTTGCAGTTTTGTAAATTAGGCTTGGGCCTGGGACAATGCAGGGGGTGCTGAATGGAGAGAAATAATTGTAATGGAGAATGTTTCTGCTATGTGGGCTGCCCATGCAATGATCCTGTTAACAAAGGTACTCGCTGCTACCTACGTACGTGAAACCCCATTAACCAACCCGTGTGTCCCTTTGAAAATAATCTTTTCGGACCGTTTTAAAGGAATCGACATTGAAGGACAGATAACCCCATGTCCCTGCTGGATGCTGGGTGAAGGGGAGACAAGGAAGCTTGAGGCATCCTGTGCCAGTCATTTCTACATCATCAGCTTTACTTCGACATTATTCAGTCTTCGTAGCATCATCCTGATTCTCTCTGGGGCACCCCACGTCTTGAGAGAAGCGTTCCTCGAAGGTCACTGATGGGCCTTGAAATGGCTGTGTGGGTCCCCGAAACACTGGTGGGTTGTGGGTCAACCATGGTTCAGGGGAGTGGTCCTAACATGATGTGACCACGCTGAATCAAAAAAACCTTATTGCAACAAGGGAGGTGGAAAGAAATGTCACACTGGGACATCTGGGGTATTTTTAAGAGAAATATCCTGTGTAAATTACAATAATAACAACATTATGAGCTTTTTAAGTCTGTTACAAATACGAGCATATGGTGCCACAGCGTGGCACTGCTCCTTGGTTAAGGTCTCTGGGCAATACTGGAATTGGCTAAAAACCAGAGAGATGTTGTTTCCTTTTTGTTCACTTGTGCAATGTTTAAACCATTTTCTTTTGGAATGAAGCAAAGTGTTGGCTTGCTTCATCTCCAGATTTCTCTTGGCTTTTTTCTAAAATTGAAGTGCTGGACACAAACGTTATTGAAAACATCACTGAAAGGATTATCAAACTTTTTATTTACCCCAAATACATTTTTCAGTAGACACAACTTTTATGGGGATGGGTCATCCTGCTGCCTTTGCTCAAGTTACTCATGTGTGAGTTGTTAAGAGGGCCTGAGGCTCAACCTCATATTACTGCTGTGTCAGAAGCAGGTTTACAGTTTCCATAGTTCTTCAAAAAAATAATTTGATTACACTTATTGTCTTTTCTAAATTCCTAAAGAATGATCTCACTTCCATTACACTCTGTGGGTTTCTGTAATTGCTTTGTATAGGAGAAAAAACAGGCCCGTAAGAATGTTTGTTTCTAATTTTAAAATACAGAAAATAAATAAACAAAGATATTTTCTGCAGCCTTATTGCTCAGAGGTAAAGGAGAATCCTAGGTGAAAACCTAAAGAATGGAGTTAATTTGATGCAGAGGACTGGTTGTACAGGCATGAGTCTTTTCTTCCAGCTAGACAAAACTCCCCCTATACCAGTGGTTTCAGAAGGTCGGTTGACCAGATGTGGGCTGCTTAGTGGCTTCCATGAAATGGAATGTCAGTTCTTAGCAAAGAGGTGCCTTTTGTGACAGACACAAAGAGAAAAATCAACCTTCTCCTGGTGGATGAGCTCCTGTCCTTCCAGCATGACAGCAGAGAGACCTGAGAATGTTGTAGTTAGAGAAATAAGATGAAGAAATGCCCTTCTAATCCTGTCAGGGATGCTCCTTCGACTATGTGATCTCTGCAGGAGGAATTTCATGCCTTCACCTCTGCCTCTGCAAATACTAATCTGCTGTAGAGCAAGAATCTGTGTCCATCAGCCCAAACTTTTTTTTTTTTTTTAAACATCTCTTCTCCTCACTGCAGTGTCCCCATGGTACCATATTTCTGGGTACCTTCTGTAACAGATCCTGGTAGAGGATGACAAAATATCCCATCCCAGGTGCTCCAGTTTCTAGAGGTGTGTCTCACCGTGTTGTTGATTGTGCTGTCTAAAAGTTTTGATTTTCCTGTGATGTATGTGAGCCCAATTGATGTTAAATAGCATGGAGTTGCTTGTTATTTGTAAGTCAGGCTATTGGAGCCATTTATCCTAGTTTCAGCCCTTCCTAATATCCACAGGCAAAATTCCCCATCACTGCAAAGCTGATAAAAGACTAAGTTGCTCCTCCTTCATGTTCACTCGAGGAGCCCTGAACCAGAAGAAAGTTACCAGGAGTATCGTCAAGAAGGCCTATATTTATGATTCACAGCCCAAACATCCAGGAAGAGCTGTAATAAGACAGAAAATTGATGAGCCTTATAAAGGTTTTATACAAGTAAACCCTGGAGCCTTATAACTACATTCTGGGAAGAGTCACCTTAATTCAATGTTTAGTAATGACGTCCTTCGTCTGTATTGCCTATATCTCTTCCTGTCCTGTACAGAAACAGTGATAACATACTCGGCAGCAAAGCAAAACAACCAGAAGGACTATGTCACTCTAGTCTCGATTGTTCCCAAGGCCTCTACCTGTCCTGGTTTGAGCAGTTTTTAGGAGTATTTGTGGGAAATGGCAACAAAATACCACCGCTTCACAACCGTCGCACTTTACACCCCATCGACATCAACAACTGTGCAAGTTGCAGGGCTGTGGAGAATTCAGCCCCCGATCCCTGCACTCGTGTGGGAGGGTATGAATGACTTATAATGGTTTGAATTGTCATGCTCTATGGTTGGATGACAATTCAAATACGAGGAACTTTTATCCTTGCCCTGACTCTGGACACGACTGTACAGAGTTAAGTCTTAACGGTTCCTTTCTTCGCTGTGTAAGAGGACTGAACCCCTTTATGAGGTCTATATAGCATATCGATCAAATTTTATGTCCCTGAGGATTTAATTAGAACAGCTTTTCTCTGAACAATACAAACACCCTTAATTAGACAATTGCACTGTAGTGCTCGCAAAATTAAGATGAAAAACCCCAGGAAATCTGACAAAATGTATTTACTGAAAAAAGGGTAGTGTCAGGGCTTGGTTCTCTCATTTTTCCTAGGACTGATGTAACACCTTTGGCTCCTGATTTGCCCTGCTATGAGAAGAGAAGGAAGGCCACCATAATCATGAAAGTACCCATAGAAGAGTATTGTCTAAAAGCCACATGAATTCTGTATCAAAGACTTTAAATTAGCAGCTTCACATCATTCTTTCTCCTCAAAGGTTCAGCTTGTGGCCACCCAAAGCCATGAGGCTGTTCATTTTGAGCTCTTTGAGATGATTTGGGGCAGATTGGCTTGACTGATATATGGATCAGATCACAGCTACCGTTGGGAGAGAAGGTGTCACTGAAGAACAGGGCTGAGGCACCTGATTACTAATTAATCAGATATGAGGAAAACCTCATGGAATCAGTTTCTATTTAATTATGGAAGCCTCATTTGGCGTAGGAGCATATGCTGCTAACTCAATCGAGTGCTTTCAACTGACATCAAATAGTAATTATCAGAAAGAATCAAGTTTTTTGATTATTCATACTAATTTATTAAACACTTAAAATTAATGAACCTCAGTTATTTTAAATTTGCTCAGTTGCACTGGGAGAAAGGAGGGAGGTAGGGAAGAACGGTTCTCACAATTTAAAAGTACAGAGACTTGTTTAAAGATAAAATAAGTAAATTACAATATGGCATGAAATCCCATCGGTGGGTTGATACACACGTAGGGAAGTTCTTGGCGTGTTCTGGAACTGAGGAAAGTTCTGACAATGGCTTCATTTATACAATTCTTCTACCACCAAAAAATCTTCCGATGACATTTTACCATCAACATACGGGTTTGGGCTGTGGACAGGAGATTTATGTTTGTCAGACTGTTTCTATTTTGACCTACGGTTGTTCCAGTCTGGTGACTGAAAGGAAGTGCCTTTATATGCCGCTGGAGATGAAGAGGAGGTAGCCTTTTAGCTGGGTCTGAAGCAGTTTTCTCCTGCTCTTCTTAGTTTGATTTGCGTTATCCTGGCCCTTCTCCTGCTGACAATATACTGGCACAAAGGTTACAACTGTGATAATTGCTTCTGACCTCTTTTCACAGCAGAGAACACAGGGTCCCTGTCTTCAGTCTATAAAGTCTGACTAATTAAAGCACCTCTTTCAGATACCAGATTTGGGGGCAAAAAAAAAAATCAAACCCAAACTACAAAACAAAAGCTTTAATTTGCTGTTTGAGCCAGTTAATACATTATGCATTCAATGGTGTAATATCGCTTGTGTTAGTGCAACTGCTGTGGATTTATAGTGGGATAAATGAGATTCATGTTCCAGCCTAGAATTTCTGATTGTTGAATGTTTTCTTTTAGCTGTTTCTAATGAGTTGTCTTGAGACCCTCCGCATCTGTAAATTAAAACGTGTTTGTTTAATCCTTTCTCAAAGTACGAAAAAGACAAAAATGCTTAGAAAAAATGTATAGTTGTTCTTTTTTTTTTTTTGTTAATAATGTAAGAGGTTGTCACGAAATCACATATAACAATTGATTTAGTATGATTTTTTTGTTGTTGTCATTATTAATTCGTAAGGCCTTGCTGTAACTCCCTATAATTCTCTGTGTTCAGTCACAGGAGCTGACTTAATTCAGGTCACACTGAAAGAGAAGGAAGGAGTGGCTTTACCTACCCCAGGTGCGTGACCATCTTTCTGAAGTCTGGGAGTCACACCATTTCTTTTCTATTACTTTTTCAGAAATAGATTGCTATTTTTCACTTCAATATTTTGTAGATTTATCAACCCAACAGGGGTTCTTGGTATTCATTTAAGCATTTCATTGAGCCATACCTACCATTGCTCATGATAAATGTGTGATTCCACAGCATAGAAGACTACAAACGTTTGTTAAGAAATACCATAGCAGATCAGAAAGGTCATGGAAAATGTAAGACTACAGTGTATTTTAGCGTTCCATAGTGATCTTAGCGTAATAGTGTGACATTACTGCACAGTTACATGTCGAATCAGACAGAAAAATACACCAGAGACAAGGGAGACCTCCAAAGTTCGGTCTTAGTTGCATAGCTGCCTTGCTGCGCATTAACAACAATAATCATTTACGTGGCAATAAGGTTTAGAGATCTTTTTGCAAAGTGTTTCCCCCTGGACAAACAAGTAATAGAAAGACAAACCCAGCCTTCAGGAGCTCCACCTGGGTTTAATTTCTCTGGTTTTCCCTGTGTTGGCAACGGAGGCTTTTTCTACTCCACGGTGTCACTGAGTGGGGTCTAGCCCCTCCCCACACTTAGGCATGAGCTTGCCCTTGTGTTTTCAATACCTAATGAAGCCCTCCTCAAGAAAAAAAAAAAACAAAAACAGAACTTCCTTTACAGTGGTAGGACAGAGGTAGGTGCTTGCAGAGGCCTCCAGGGGGAGGCCCTGCCTGCGCTAGTTTAGGGCTTACTGAACTTAGCGGATGGGATTTCCTCCGGAGGCTTTCCTTCCTCTCTTGATGGCAAAGCAAACTTAGGCAATTAATTTATGAAGACTGGCTCATTAGCTGTCTAAAATACAAGTGCAAGTTAAGCACCTACGTTTTGTGAACTTAATTTCTCCCAGTATTTTCCCGGTGCTAAGGCTGAGAAGTTTCCTTTTGAATTGAGCTGAAAAATAAATCGTTGGGGAATGAGCAGGAGTGGCCACGTGTCTCAGTCAAGCTGCTTCTCCAAGGCAGGTCTTAATTACCCCTTGCAATGGGAAGAGTCCTGCTTTTCTGAGGGCAACAGGCTTGTGAGAGTTGAGCGCTCATTTTTAAAAATCTTTCATACTTTGGGAAAGTAAGGGAATTCCCAAAGCCTGGGAATTCAGTCTGCTTTCTAGAGCATTTGGGGGAGAAAAAAATACTTAAGAAGAGTTGGCACTTTCTGGTAGGGTTAGTTACCATTTTGATCATCTGATTTTGCCACCAAGTACAAGAGACTGGCTTTTATTTTCATTTGTTCTTCTGAATTTTGTGTTCAAAGTGCTCAGAGCTTTGGATGGCGTAAATAAAAAGAATGAAGCAGTTGCTTGTGAGGCATATTCACAAGGCGTAACATAAGTATGAAAAACCTCAAGATTTGCTTTGCTTTTGATGGATCCCAAAGAATTTGAATCTTTTTTTTCAGTTATCTCCCTGCCCTTTAACTTTGAAAACATGGTCCTGGGAGAGATCTTTTTTCCCATTGGGCAGCTGCCTTTAAGCATGGAAGATAACAAAGAACAGTTAGTGTTGCTTCAGCAGTGACAAAAGGAGGATGTTAATGCCACAGATGCTTGACTATCAAAGAAATGGTAATTCCAGCTACTGAAAATTATAATTCTGCCTTTGTATGTCCTGTTTTGTAGCTCCTTCTGATGCTGTCTTGAAATGGTCACACCCAGAGACATGGAATGATGTGGAAAAAGGCTGGGGTGGATCCAACCACAGCATCCCAGGCCCTGGGGAAGACGTCATCATCTTACCCAGTAAGGAAGGAAGCAAAGGTGTTTTATTTCTGTAGGGGTGCTAGGGTATGTCTACGTTAGGACATGTATTTGTGTTGCAACATGGGCTCCTTGACATTAGCGTCCTTTCTAGTGTGTGCAGGACACCATGTTTGTTCCTCGTCACATTGAAATCTTGGCTACAGTACAAAAGTGTGATTTTTTTTGAACAGAATAGTCATTCTTTTCCATTTACATATACACACAAACACATACACACTTATTAAGTCATACTGATATTCAAGATTAATTATATGCAGGGACTTTATTTCCAGAGCAGAGAATTTGCAAGACCCAAAATCACAGCTCACAAAGATCTCATCTCTTGACCCACCTCTCTCTGTTTTGTGCAGGAAGCATATTGTACGTTTCGACAATTATACCACCTTCCATTTTATTTTCCTGTTGCAATTCCCACGATCAATGATAATCTCTAAATCCATTTGTAGGTCCTTTCCAACTGAAATAGTCTATTCTTAGTGTGGCCTTTCAGTACCTAAAGGGGGCTTGTAAGAAAGATGGGGACAAACTTTATAGCAAGGCCTGTAGCGATAGGACAAGGGGTAATGGCTTTAAACGAAAAGAGATGATTCATACTAGATACAAGGAAAAAAATTCTCACAGTGAGGGTGGTGAAACCCTAGCCCAGGTTGCCCAGAGAGGTGGTGGATGTCCCATCCCTGGAAACAATCCAGGTCAGGTTGGACGGGGCTCTGAGCACCCTGATCTAGTTGAAGATGTCCCTGCTCATGGCAGGGGGGGTGGAGTAGATGGCCTTTAAAGGTCCCTTCCAACCCAAACTATTCTATGATTCTATTCTATTCTATTTTATTCTATTCTATTCTATTTTATTCTATTCTATTCTATTCATTTGCCATGGATGTGTCCTAGATGTTTTAGCCTATGCCTGTATTTCAACCTCAGACTTGAGCTACATTTAAATACCAGCTTAGTTTACCACCTTATTGCATGAACAACCTTCTGAATTCTAGCAAAAATATTAGTCAACTTGCAACGAAATCTGGAGGAGAAAGTTTGTGATAACCTTTTTACCTAATAGCTGTCCCTGATCTGATTGGAAAGTTGGACTAGATGATCTCCTGAGGTCCCTTCCAGATATAATTATTGTATAACCTTGTGAATACTGTGCGGTGTGTATCTGACATACTCCGGGACCTTGTGCTGGTTCCTTTTCATTCGTTTGAAATCAGATAAATCTCGCTGCCTACCACAGTTCCACTTTGGGATATGGGAATAACACTGCTCCATGTCTCTTACTCTTCCACGTGGTTTTGGCTTATGAAGTCTTTGTGGAAGGAAGTTTCTGTTGCTTTGTGTTGGCATTTGGGCGTGGAGCCTCAGTCGTGGTTAAGACTTCTCTGTCCTGTGTCATTAAAAGTAGTATATATATATAATTTTAGGTTAAATTAAAAATTTTGTTCAACCTTCAATAAATATTCAGTTTAATCTTCAGTTTTCTGACAAATGTTAAAAAACCCCCATATTGTTTGAAATAATGTTTTTCTTCACTTTTTGGGTGGAACTTACGTTAAACTGAAGAATCCATAATTTCCATTTTCTGATATGGTCCCTATTTCCTATCAAACAAGTACAATGTGGGGGTTTTTTTAGTTGCGTCATCTCACTAGCTATAATGCATAAATGTGGTTAACTGTTGTAAGTTCAGAGGCTAAAGAAGGCACAAAAATGTCCCTCCAGGGGTTTCCTTATCTCCTGTAGGTCCCATGTCCTACCTAAGGTAACAGTAAGCACATATGTTTAGGCATTTTAACCTGTTCCTCGTCATTACAGTTAGTAGAGCTGGAAGAGTTACCGAGCTGACCAAATGTGGGTATCTAATGTGAACTGAGTTGTTCTTCACTGATGGGATTATGTAGAGCTCCAGGACTCAAGTCACTTGCTTATATGAAGATATCTAGTGGTGTTTGCAGCACTCCAGGAGCATTCTGCCTACCCAGGTGAAACCCTAGATGGCCACAGGTGTCCCTTATGTCGTATTTGCCAGCCTTGTGTGAGGTCTCAAATATCCAAGGGCATTTCAGGTAGCACTGAATGCCTAAATGAATGTACTACGATGGGAGTTTAGACACCTAGCTCCCATCAGGTAGCTCAGTTCAGGTGCCATAAATTGAGGCCTGAACCTCTTTTCTCCAGACCACATTCGGGAGCACCTGAGATATGAACCTAATTTGCAGTTGATGTATGTTGTCTGAACCATGATGTGAAGGTTTACACCTACTTCCCTTGACAATATAAGCAACACTAACATCCATGTAGAGGTCCTGCCAGTGAGAAGCTGTACCAAAACAGGGGATAGAGCACCAATCTCCAAAGTCCATGTGCAGCACCCAGAACAGCGGACTTATCTTCCTCTTCCAACAAAATGACTCCAGTCACGCCACTGATACTATATTTGAACATGTGGCTGCTTGCCATTGAGGAACGCAGAAAGTCTCCTTTCTGTCCTGTGCTCACTGGTTCCTACTCCACTCTCCCCTCTGTTGTATCTGACCCCTTACGCAGGCACTAAACACTGGGGCATTTCTCACGTGCTTTGCTCTCTTTCACATCGTCTTGCTATTGCTGGATTTTGCATGCCATTGCGTATTTTGTCCTTCTCATAGTTCCTTGAGAACCAGGCCAGAGGCAACACCAGGTCATCTGTTTCAATTCTTGGCTATCACATGATAACCGGTTCACCGATATCAGCCCATGATTGTCAAAAGACCAAATCATTTCAGTCTTCCAAACCATACGTCAGATGCAGATATGAAGAGGCACAAGGGTGCCACTGGTACCTTAGGCCTCTGCACTGACAGTGAGTTAATTACGTAGAGTGTGCTCAGATGGTCACTGGAGGTAAATCACAATCTACACAAAAGCAGAAAGGAAGAAATACATTTTTGAAAAAAATGGCTAAGGATTTGGACTTTTTGTTGTTTAGATTAGAGTAAGAGGGTGGAAGCTGGCTGATGAGGTTCTGATGGTCCTTTGGTGCATTGCAAACTCACCTATGAATAAAACTCCTCTGTGCTTCCTGCAAAGGTGAATGTAATCCTCTTGATAAAAGAACTCATTTTAGCTGCCACCTGAGATATTGACCATGGCCTTTGTCGCATTCCGCATGGCCTGTCATGACTAAGCTGTGCCTGAAGCGTTGCGCGTTGCTGCCCGCAACCCAGCCCAACCGATCTAGTTCTGGAATTGTGAACAATACTGCTGCATCAGCATGCTGCTATACCAGAACTAATTAGCTCTCTGGAGAGGCAAAGCTCATTAGCTCAGGCCTGGCGCTGTGCAGCATGACCGCGTAGCCTTTGAGGTCAGAACTAACATCTCCCGAATTTAGAGCAGTGGTGGTTTGGTCAGTTTAACCGGGAAATGTCTGCACTGTGCTGAAGAATGTGGAATAGGGATTCTCTCTAGCATACTGGTGCTTACTGGTTGGGAGGCAGCAGGATAATGGTTGGACTATTAGACATGATCTGTGTTTCACCATGGTCAGGAATATTCTCTGCCTATGAGGAACCGAGGGGCCAGGACAGTAAAGGTTGCCCAAAACCAGAAGGCAAGTTATCGCCAGAGCAGGACGAAATCCTGGGAGTTCCCAGTTCTGAATCGCCGTGTTTAGAGCAGGGTGCTCCACAGTCCACAATAAAACCATCTCTGCTCTTCAGAGGAGCTTTACTGAACAGCAAAACCGTAACAAAATACTTAATGGTTGAAAAGGAAAGAGGCAAATGCTATGTGAAAATGCGCTACCTGCTTGCATGGGTGGGGAGCCGTACCCTGTGACTATCTTCTTCTTATCAGCAATAAAAATCTCCTAGCTCCTATCACTAGAGTAGATTTGTGTGTTTAGCTGGTGAGCCAAAACTATTCTCCTCTCCAGTGTCTTTCTGGAATTATCCTTCATTTTTAGCACAAGAACACGACCACAAACTGTCTATCACCCAATCTATTTTGAAAGAGAACTGCTCTATTGCATGCCTGCCTTTTCTGATCATAATCCCGCCACTTTCTTTTCGCTCTTCCTCTTCTTTCTTGCTGGCTTAGAGGTGTTGAAACACTTATTGGCAGTGGGAGTCAACTGAGTGCAGGGTCTTAAATTGGAGTCCCAGTCATCATTGGTGTGATAAGGGCCCTGGATGTTTTGCTCAAATGAAGGCACCTAAAATACAGTTAGGCAAGATGAATTTTCAGTCCATTTGTCATACCTTGCTTTGCTGCCACAGGTGTGTATGTGAGTTTCTAGTTGCAAGAAAGTCAACCCCTTGCTTGGGTCCAAAATCTAAAATCAAATCGACAGTTTCAAAATTTGTGTTTAATCGTGGCATTTCATGGATGTTTCCCTTCCCATTTCCACTGGCTTGGTCATATCCTGCTAAACTCAGGATGACTCCAGATCGCTACAGAAAAGTGAGAGTTTGTTCTCATGAGAACAAACATTCTGCAAACCGACCAAACTTTGTGCTGCTGTACACACCAAAATAAGTTTTTGCGATTCACTTCTGGCAAGTTGCAGCTGTGTCTCACTCTCCACTGTTTTTTAGTTACTCATAAATTCTCTTCTGGGAGCCATCCATAATGATTTTCAGGTTGAAAGCCAGGTCGTGGGCCCACTTCTGGTATGCTGTGCTTTACCGGGTAAGTCCTTTCAGCCCCCAAAGAACAGTTTTGGAATCTTATAAAAACAAATAATAGATGCTTAGTGCTCATTTCTAGAGTCAAGAAGTGCAGGGGAAGACTTGGGTCTGGGCCTGACACTGTGTTGGAATCTCTGAACGAACGTGGTTTCCCGGATTTCACAGAAGAGCTAGGGCACCACCTAAACTTTGCTAGCAAAGACTTCAATTTCCTTGTTTAACTAAACAAGCAAAATTACATCACTAGGGCTGCCTCATGGGCTGCACTGCAGAAAGTCTGAAAAGCTAGAAAACACCTTTTTTAACAAAATGTTCGTATTAAAACTCAGGGTTTTGTGTCACTGCTTGGTGTCTGCTGCACATTTAGAAGGTGCTTCTGGGAGGGCTTGGAAATTGGGTTTGTGTACTAAGTTATTCCATTTTTTGCCCTGCTTTGAAAGTGTTGGTGAGACTTCAGGAGTTCATAGACTTCTTCGTGCAAGGATGAATTTCACTTGCAGCAGATCACTCATGTTAAAGTCCTACAAGTGCCCTCAGTGTCTGGGTCCCTAGCAGATATAAGTCTCTTCCAACCCCAGCTGGAAAGATTTAGCTCAGGCTGCAACAACTTGTGCTTTTATCTCTGGAGATTCATCCGCCGGAGCCACAACCATCCCACAAGGACCCCTCACATCCATCAGGCTTCAGCGGTGACGCCACCTTGAAAAACAGGCTGGTTGAGTTTAGTCATGACATTCTGGCGGCCAGCAGTGGCATTAGCTTCTCAAGCCCTCGGATTTTCAGGGCTTTGGTTTATGGTTTTCAGTGTGACACACTCCTGACGCAGCGCGCTCTGGGTGGAAGGAGAACGTGTTATAATTCCAAGCGAGGGAATGCTGTTTTGAAGGGTATTGATATGATATCATGTAGCCTCTGGCAATTTCTCTCTTCTCTTCTTTTTTTTTTTCTTTTTTTTTTTTTTTTCCAGTGGTGGAATTCACTCTGTTATTCATTTTCTGATTTTGATTTTCTTTGAACTTCTTCTGTTTGAAGAGATGAATGCTGGAGTACTGTATCTCATATAATAGCTCTTCTGTTGTGCCTGATTTCCATTCAATGGCATGCTATGGTGTTTTATATAGCGATGCGGTTGATCAAAGGCATTTTATGTCATTGCTGGAGTCATTAGCGACTTCTCAGCATTGTACATCTGAACATTAAGACTGTGGCATACCTGTGAGCTTTTGTCTGAAGAAAGTATATGTATAATGAAACATAGCCCTGTTTTCAGGCTCGAACTATGGTTTGCTGGAAGTGGTTACTTGCTATTATATGAATGTCTTAATGGGAGGAAAACAACTCCAGTTTGTCTTTCTCTGAAGGTAAATCCCTTGAGCTCAGTGACCTAAAGTTTATGATTTTAACCCCTTAGTCATCATCTCCCTCTACTGCATAAATGAATGTATTCTATAAGGACCGTGTAAGGAAGTCTCCTTTGAATCTGTTTGCTTTTCTCCTCAAGTGTGGAAGGACTCTTTTTCCTCAAAGGAATGTTCTGTTGTTTCTACAGAGCAACATTTCACCCTCCGAGGACTTCACACTCCAAGCATCACACCCCAGAGTGTTGTTCTTTTAAACTGAGGAAGCGATAGGTTTGCAGAGATACCTCTGAATGGGGGAATTTCTCGCTCCTGTCTTTCAAGGCTTACATACGTGAAGCTACAGTTACAGAGCAGTCAGCATTTCCTTTATAAAATCTCTTTTAGGAAGATGTGCAACTCAGCAAAAATATCTGTTCTAGACTGAAACTTGACATATAAATGGTATGCCTAGGAGCACTTCTTCTTTTCCTTGTAAAAATGTTTCAGTCTGTGTTTGATGAATATACTTACGGCCTTTGTCAACTGCAGCTTTTTGCCACATTCTTGAGCTGTGACTTCACAAACTAGATTCCCCTTCTGTCTGAGAGATATCATTTTAACCGCGTCTTCCCCCTCGTTCTCTTCTTTCTGTTTCATATCCTCACATACTGTGTCTTCACTTCTCAGCTCTGCAGGGTGTAGACTATACCTGTCCTGTAAAGAGATTATAGACAGGAGTTTCTTCATGCCTTTAAAAATGTATCAAGTACTAACAGTATGAGATTTAGGGGGAAAAAAAGATTGCACTTGCTCTGTAGAGACTTATTACATCTGAATGCTGTAAAAATTTTGCATGCTTGAAAGATGCCTCAGCCTGGGGATGCAGGGAATTTCTTCTGAGATGGGGTGTTCAGAGTAACCATGGGTGGCAGCAGTACTTGGCGTAGTCCTTGAGAAGAGAGGTCCTGGGCTTTCCTGGTGTCCCTTGCTGATGTCCAGAGAGAAAGAAGAAAAAAAAAAAAAATGGGAAAGGAAGGGGCGAGGGAGGAGATTGAGTTACAGGGATAGAGTAGGAACATGTATGTAGAAGAGACAACCAAATCTTGCAAGCAGACCCAGGACCCTGGACTGTGCAGAAGTGTCTTCTCCCTTGAAGCTGTGAAACTTCAGGACTGCAAAACCAAAGAGTCAAAATCTATGAAATGCTAATATTAAGACAGTCTACTTATATTTTTTCAGTCCACTCCTGAGTGTACTTTGTGCAGTTTTTTGCTTCCTGCAGACAGAGTTTGGAAGAACTGGCTGACTCAAGCCATTTAGCACAAAGGTTTAAGAATTCTTAAAGCCATGTTTTTGGGAAAAGACTTTCCCTGTGCTACCTATTGCATGGTCATTTGTGTCTTCATCCAAAGCAGTTGCCAGTGGCTATACGCAGAAGTAAAACTGTGGAGTAGCTGATCCACTTCCCAAGACATTTCATGGCTCTTCCTATCTTCCACAGCAAAACTGTTTCAAGTTTCATGTCTCATGTTTCAATCATTCTCACCGCTCTGTCAAAATCCATTGGAAAATATGTGTGTTCCTTAATGTCTCCTGTTTTGTACATCTGCACCTTGCAATAAATGCATACGAGATCAACAAAAGTCACAGCAAATCTCTGGGTAGAATTTGACAGCTGCCATTAAGTTCAAAATCGTTATTTTCTGCAAGCTATTTCTATGAAAGTCACAACTAGATCATCTCATTGAACCGTTTGTTAAGGAAATACCTTGTTTTCCCTTCTTCCAGGGACATCCCCTGACTCAAAGATGCACCATACCAGGAAACTGTTACTCTTGTCAATAACGAAAGCAGGTAGAAACCACAATTTCAGGGCCTGAGCTGTTTTCCAGCACAATCAACTGAAAAGCTCCCGGTGACATCAAAGAGCGTTAGATGGGCCCTGAGGGTGGAATTCACCTCTGTGCAGTGGGCTACCGCTAAACGATGCACCATTTACATCCTTCCTCATGTCCTACTTGGAAAGCTTAAGTGGCATTTAAAAGGTCCACAGGCTGTAGACTTGCAGCTTCAGGGGACAGCAGTGACGTTGTAATCATGCTCAATCAATGACAGTCCCCACTCTGTTCTGTGATATAAAAATATGCTCCTTGTTTTGTCCTTAAGGATCTGAGGGAACGATGCTTCTCCTGGTCACTGTTAACTAATTTATTAGTAGGGAATAAGTAGTCTTGTGAATAAAGAATTGAAGAAGTCTGGCTTCCTGCAGAGGTCTTGGTGTAAGCAAAGATTTCCTCCTGGTTGGAGGGGAAGAGAAGGGCTTTTCTACACAAAACCTGAGAGAGCAAAGCCAAAGGGCAGAGAGGGAAAAGCAGCGACAGGGGGTCATTGGAGGTGGGTTGTGGTGCGGGGCCTCAGCTTGTCACCCTGATCACTGCTGTCAACAAGGTGGGGACTTGCAGGCTCTCAGTGCCATGCAGCACCTATTTGACACCGCTGGGTTTTTTTCACTTCCATCAGTCTTGTTCTCTTCAATGCCACGAGGGAAAAATGCTGTCTGGACCACAGCTTAAGTTAGTCCTGGTTCATCGCATTGGGTGATCAAGATTTACCTTCATAAACTGAGCCAGATTCACCTAGCGAGACTAACGTGTCTCTAACTTGCTGCCCTTCACAAGTGACATCTGATGAGACAAGCATGCGACAATGTCATTGTAAAGTTGATGTTATTATTCATTTATCACATTATAGCCACACCATGGAGCCCCAGCTGTAGATGAGGCTCTGGTTGTGGATGCTGGACAAACACACAAGTCCTACTCCAGTAGTTCTAAGGAGAAATGATCTAAATAAAGTAAAACTCATGAAAAACTAACATTCTCCATCTCCATGCCACACGTTTTGGCAAGTAGTGTTGGTAGGCTGCCATTGTTCTAAACAACCCTGTGCTTTGTTTCTCAGATCGGACCATCCTGGTGGATATGGCTCTTCCCCCTCTGAGAGGTCTCTACATCCTGGGGACCCTCGAGTTCCCCAGCAACTCCAGCAACGTCCTGAGTGCAGCCTGTATCGTGGTGGTGGGGGGTACGCTGAAAGTGGGTAAGTGAGCAGCCTGTCTTCTGGGTAGACGTGGTGCTGAGGGACATGGTTTCGTGGTGGTTCTGGCCAGTGTTAGGTTGATAGTTGGACTTGATGATCTTAAAGGTCCCTTCCAACCTAGGGGATTCTGTGATTCTATGATCCTGGATGCCTGGGGTTTATTTCTGCTCTTGACAGACAAAGTGGGAAGAAAGACTGTAGAGTGTTACTGTAAACATGCTGGCTGTTGTAATGCCCCATAACTGTCTGGGTATCTGCAATGTGGACACCCAAGATCCATGTTAAGCGCAATGATTATCCACTGGAGCTAATTACCTGTTCATTTGATAGCAATATGTTGCAAATACTGCTAGCCTCAGTGGCAAAGTCACTGGCAAAACTCCTGATTTCATCGTGGCTGAGATTTTATCTGGTATGGGTAAAAATCCTCCCCACTTCACGCGGGGTTGTTTTATGACATGGTAATTCCCCAGGGCAGGATCTACCTTAGCGTTCACGCGGTGCCTGGTGTCTGTGGGCATTAGTAAGGCACTTTCTAGGTGGCACAGAACTATTTAAAGCCAACATAAACAGAGTCACGGAGAATCCCCAGAGTGCCTGGAAATCCCGCTGTGGTACAAAACTGGCACAGCTGGATTCAGCACATTTGTTCCTCTCATCCCTCTGTACAGACGAGCACTGGGACTTCAGGGAGGTACCACCTTGTCCCTGCTTCTGGTGGTTTCGGAGTCCCCAGTGTCACTGGGGCTGTTCCACATTATTTGCAACAGGCAGGATCGGTGTTTTTCCACACAGAAGTAATTACTCACATAATTCCTTTTAAATATCAAGGTTCCTAAAGCCAGGCATTATATTTACTTACAGGAATCCTTAGGATGCTGGCATCACATTGTTGATCACTGCTTGACCTTTCTCAAGATTGGTTTCATGAACTTTAAAAAGAGAATTTGTTTGTGTAATCACCTCCTGAGGAAGTCTGCTCCAAGATTTGTTTGTGGTTAATCTCAAGGGACTGTTTAGTTAATACAGTACCGGCCAAAAGAGTTATTTTGCTGCCTTGTGTTTTTCTTTGGAAAAAGGGGCTTGAAAGCCTAATCTGGGAGGTTAATATATATATATATACTTAATAGAGTCTCAGTCATTTCTTCCTTACACTCTTTTGTAGTTTAAATATGGTTTCATATTGGTTTTAAGAAAAAGCATGTGTTCGTTGCTAAAAACACTTATTAAAAAACATTGAGGCACTTCTTTGCTACACAAACTCCCCTCCAGCACATCCGTGAGTAGTAATGATATTAAAAGCCAAACAGGTATTTGCAGCTGTTGAATCGTAGTCCAGCATCTTCTGGAGAGGTATCCGTGCTCTACTTTCAGCTGTGAGGCGATAGGTGGGGAGAGACTCTGCAAATTTCCCACATCTTATACTGGCTTCTGTGTTTGCTTTTTTTCCCCCTTCCTCTTTCTCTTCCCATGTGTTCGAGGCCTAAAGGTAACTTCTTGGAGCCCATCTGTCCAATCCTGACTGTTCCATGCCTGAAGGAAGGTTTTGAAGCCCATCTGTCCAATTCTACCACACCCTAAAGAAATCCTGACACAAAACAGATAATGAGACAGTTTAGTAAACAGATTTAATAGATGTGGACATCAGCGTTCGGCATTGCCTGAGCAGGATCTGAAGTTGACATCACGTGAGCCAAATCCCCAGGTCCTCCCTGTTGTGTAACTTCTCCATGCCCCGTTTTCAGCACCGCAATCTTTGGTCACATGCCGTTGCTTCTAAGTCAGTGGCCTGGGCTAAAGACTTTCTGGTAGAGGCTGAGTATTTTGTTCACTTAAGCTACTAGAGAACAATGATAGGTTCTACAAACAAATCTTGGACTTTGGTGCCCTTCAGAGCATTTGGCATCTTATTTGCAGGGAAAAAAAGAAGTCAGATGGTTAAAACAAAACTAAAAGTAGATAGGAACTGAGTGATGATGAGAAATGTGTAACAACGGAAAAAAAAAAAAAATTAGTGTAAATTTGGAGTTTATGAAACATCAACCAGAACCTAGTTAATTTTATTAAAACAATAATTTGCAGGGAAACTGGGATGAGAAAACACAGTGAGGGAGATCAGAATTCTTGGGGCACCTTTGTTCCTGGAGGGTTTGTCATCACTTTCATCTTCAATATATGATCGCAATCCAGTGTGAATTATGATCAACAGAATCATTGGGAAGTGTGAGATGATTAAAACTCTGTAAAGGGCTGCAAGAACTCTGTCAGAGCCCTCAGACAAGCCAGAAGTAAAACATGTGGGTCTATCCCCACAGTAATTTCTCTGGGTGTTCCTAACCCTTCAGTGTTGTTGGACCCAGCAAGACTTTCTGATTACTTCTTCTCTAGTAGTCCTAGCTCCCAGACAAGGAGCTCCTCTCTTTCACTTCAACGTTCAAAGTCTCTTCATTGATGGTGATATTTGCAATAACATATCAGAAACAACATTTATTTCTACCTTCCTTTGTTGTGATGCTGTAAAAAATGAGCTATTTTTCTGGTTTCTAGAAGGAGAGTTTGAGCTTCAAAGAATGAAGTTATTTGCTAAATATCATTAGCACACCTGTGTCAGAATAAGAAAGAAAATATTGAGCTCAACATCTCAGATTTTTTTTTTCTAATTCTTTGCTAAGATGGTTCCATTCATTTTAACTCATAAGCCAGCATTAAAGCACAGATGATATTTACACAAAGTGCCCTGTTCCACTGCTGAACAAAGCCCTCAACTCCTGATAAGACTGCAGAAAATGCTGAAGTTCATTTTGCACAAATTGATCCATTGGACTCATCCTGAACTCCACTGTACTCAGCTGCTCTTTGCTGGCAGGCTATTTTTGCTTTTATAGTAGAACTCGCTAAGTAATTATCCAGATAGGATTTCTCTTTTTAGTCTCAACATGTCACATTCTTTATTTTTGCATATCTCATGATGGCTGCTTGTCAGTCACATCACTCATTTGAGGCAAGAAGCCTAAGGTCATCATTAGCTCATGGCTTGATTGTCTGGAGATGAAGCCCCAGACATTTCAGATGTCTTTTATCTTGCTTGTGGTAAGAGAGCTCTAATACGTTCATTCCCCTCCCTTTCAGTACTAGTAAGAACCCCCATATTGACTTCCCAAAGGGTAAATCGCTGTGCTTCATGAAATGGCCATGTGTTAGTGATGATTAATCCTCAGCTTTATAACGACAATTAGGACACAAGTGACTTTCACCAATTGACTTTTCCGGTACCTCTATTGTGTGGGTCCCCTCTTCTTTAGCAGTGAGCTGAGTCCCATCTTGCGGTCCCATAGCATCGCTGCACAGCTACATACACACACACATACATACATCTTGTATGAAGATGGAATATTGTGGATGTATTGAGAGCAATTTTTCATCCCTGATCACAGAAAAAAGTGGTTTGAAAAATTCATTGCACCATCTGCATCCCCTTCAATTCATCTCTCAGCCTCCGTCTGCTTGGTCTCTTCACCCTTTCCAAGCCACTTGGTTTCTTTTAACTGATAGTATCATCTGGGGAAGGGATTTGGTTCACATGTTGAAGACAGCCCCAAATTTAGATGTAACGTGAACACCAAACATGTGAGCTGCCTGTTTCAGTAGAGCTGTATTCATTCCCGTCAGAGGAGCCACTGCAGTCAGTGGGACTGGCCAATAGAGGTATCTAGAACAAATTACAGTCAACATTGTATTGTCTGATCTTTGTTAGCTCAGGCAGCCAGACAACATGGAAACATCTGCATTAAGAAACCTAAATCACAGAATCACAGAATCACCGGGGTTGGAAGTGACCTCTGGAGATCATCTAGCCCAACCTTCCTGCCAGAGCGGGATCACCTACAGCAGGTTGCACAGGATGGCGTCCAGGCGGGTTTGGAATGTCTCCAGAGTGGGAGACTCCGCCACCTCTCTGGGCAGCCTCTTCCAGTGCTCTGCCACCCTCAAAGGAAAGAAGTTCCTCCTCATGTTTAGATGGAACTTCCTATGGTCAGGTTTGTGCCCGTTACCTCTTGTCCTATCCCTGGGCACCAATGCAAAAAGGCTGGTCCCAATCTCCTGGCACCCTCCCTTTAAGTATTTGTAAGCATTGATGAGATCCCCCTCTCAGTCTTCTCTTCTGCAGACTGAAAAGACCCAAGTCCCTCAGCCTTTCCTCATCAGAAAGATGTTCCAGCCCCCTGATCATCTTTGTAGCCCTCTGCTGTACCCTCTTCAGCAGTTCCCTCGCCTTCTGGAACTGGGGAGCCCAGAACTGGACACAGTACTAATGTCGGTGTATGAATCTCTCTGGAAACATGGTTCAATTGCCTAACTATAAGGATTTTGTGTGGCTTTGGGCAGCCTCAAGTGTCCCATCTGGCCTCCAGTTTCTGCTCAAAAAGCCATTGTTCTGTCATTGATCTCTGTCTTGTACCTGCCAACCTCACGTAGTGGATTTGGAGGGTGCTAGGACTCTCAGGCAGCATTAAACATCTGTGTTTAGGCAGCTGAATCTTACCCTACGTGTCTCACTTCTTATTCCTTGGACGTTCCTCTCTCACTTTTGGCTGCTGGTTCCTACTCCACAGCTGTCTGTCTCTCATCTCTTCTGTTTATTTGGCAGCACCCTCTGTAAGAGGCAACCCATAAGAGGTCTCCTTGTTTACAGGCTGCTTTCACAGGCTTCTTTGCAGAGTGCAGTTTGAACACCTGAAGGAACAGCTCAGGAAGGAGAACCAACAATAGAGGACTATCCAGCGGTGCTCTGACCACGAATAAAAACTCCTCAGACCTTCTGGTGACAATACACAACAGTTTTCAAAATAGCTGGGCAGGTAGAGTCCAAGAAGTTTTGGATTCAGGAAACATAGAGCTGATGTTGTAGGTGGTCACAGTAAGATACTTAGCAAAGTCTGTTTGCCAATGGAAAGGAGGGGATCTTATCTCAGACATTTTCTTGCTCTTATATACAACAGCTGTTGCAGAGTGTTATGTTGTAAAGAAAGAAAAGGCTGGAAGGGAGGAAACACCCACTATTCTAGGAAAGAATTGAATGGGTTTTGCTATGGAAAAAGAAAAAAACACAACAAAAAACTGTCAGGAAGAACATCTGGAATAAAACTGAAATATGAAAACAATGGAAAACACTTTTGAAACTCTACAGTAAACTGGATCCAGGCTGCAGTCCTGAATAAGTGAAAATCTGGGTAGAAAAACCACATATCTCTCTCTCTCTGTTCTCCCTTTTTTTTTGTTTGTTTTTTTTTGTTTTATTTTTGTATAGTAGTGTTTTGTCCTCTCCAGAGGTTAGATCTGATGAAGGGTTATGAATCAGCTGAACTCCTGAGCTAACAGGTCTGTGTGGCAATCCGGGCATCTGGACCTCACACTTCTTCAGGAAAATGTGTAATCAGTGGTGACTTTATTAGCAGCATAGGTTGTTTCTTATACATAGGTTTATCATATATGGGGGTATTTTTTGCACTGTGTAGTGCATGCATTGTGGTGCCAGCACTCCTTGGAAGAACATCAGCTTTAGGTACCCCTTGTAGATGGTCACACACTGGCAGTGAGGCCGTTTGATGTGACATCTGTCATCAGACAGACAGTGAAGGCACGAACTGTGCGGTGCCACTACAGAAAGCCCAGTTCGTTGGAAATTGCATGGTTGCTGCACACACACCAACAGATTGACCTGTGTCTGCACTGAAGAAATACCTGAGACATCCAGAGTGGATGAGCCGCTGCTTACGAGCGCTGCTTGGGCTTGCAGATATGTGTCAAATCTGGACAGATGAGCAAACCCTTCAAATTCCAGATAAACTTTACAGTTGGAAGAAGATGTGTTTGAGGAAGCCCTGCCTACTTTCTGCGTATGCTGTCTTTAGTCCCCCCTGACCTTTTCTGCACATCTCACCAGACATTTCTGCCAGCTTCTGGTTGCAATTACCTTTTTTCTGGTTGTCTGTCAGCAGTGCCTTATTATCTCACCTTATGATCAACCAGGTGGCCCATCAAATTGGTAAGCCTTCCAGTTGTAGTAGGAGTATGAAGTGGGATCCATTTCTGTGTGTCAAGTGCAGGATGGGTAATTCGAGAGTTTGATGTGATCTCATGTAGGACTTTTTCACCACAATAAAGTAGGGCAAGTAACCTGAAGTTTTGAAATCCAAAGTTCAAAGACAGGCGCGTAAAGCCCAGATCATTCACACAGGTGTTGCAAAATAGCTCCGGTGTTTACGGCAACTTGGTAGTTTTAACAAAACTACTCATTACAAGAGTTGAGATTTCATATGGTAGTTACTTTGTAAGGTGATGAAACCTATCCACAAGTGTGTGCACTAACTATTTTGGATTTCCCTATGAGTAAGCTGACATAGCTGCTGTTGCCGTACCTTCATGAGGGTGGTGAGACACTGGAACAGGTTGCCGGGGGAAGTTGTGGATGCCCCATCCCTGGAGGTGTTCAAGGCCAGGTTGGATGAACCTTTGAGCAACCAGGTCTAGTGGGAGGTGTCCTTGCCTGTGGCAGGGGGTTTGGAACTAGGTGATCTTTGAGGTCCCTTCCAACCTAAACTATTCCATGGTTCTATGATTTTCACGAGCCATTCTGTAGGGCTGTATTTAGACTAAGAAAAAGTGCTGATCTCAGACCTTACTCAGCTTTTCCTTTTGTTTTTCTTTGTTCTCCATCCATTCACAAAGCATTACTTTTCAAGACTTGGGGTCTTATATGTTGAACATTCTTCACTTTCTTTCCTAACCCTTCACTTCCAAGTTATGGCTGACTTTGCTGGACTATCTTTTTAATTTTTTTTTTTCCCATTTGTGTCACCTTATCTGCTTACTTTCAGTAGCTTCATGCTACTTTGGGCCATTGATAAAATGTTGCACATCACAGGGCTTGCAAGACCAGACCTGAGTCAATGCCCCCATTCCAGTCAGCCTGCAAATTAATGTGTGCCACGCTCGTGTTGTATCGGTGCAGTCTGTTAGTCAGAAAGTTTTGTGCTGCTAAGTGAAGTGCCTTGGAGAAGCCAATTATAGTATATCAAAGCTATTATCTTTATCAACGAAACCCGTAATCTCATTAGAAGATGATAACAAGGAAGTTTCACAGGACCTTTTTTTCTATAAAACCAGGTTGATTGGCATTAATTATATCATCCACCTTTAATGATTTATTAATTGTGTTCAGAGTTGGACATTCCATTTTTATTTATTTTTCCCCTAGAATCAGTGTCAAGTTGACAGGCCTGTAATTACCTGGGGCTCTTACTTTTATCTTTGTTTGAAATATTGGCACAATATTAGCTTTCTTCAAGTGCTCTGAGACATCATGAGTGATCCCAAACTTACTGAAAAGTCCACCTTAATAGTCTGATGAGTTTCTGGGCCAACTCTTCTGTAGCACTTGCATTCGAGTTACTGAAACCCATTGACTTAAAACCATGGAACTATTAATGGAAATAAGCAAGTATTAAGATTATTTTTGTTCTAAATACACTTAAAACAAGTCTCATTTTTCTACTAATAGATAACTCCTGTGTTCTTTTGTGTCATATACCATTTACAGTTTCCAACCACCGAAGCATTTCTGAGAACATTATCTTCCTATTTTTTCATTTCTTTTCTAAGGATTTAATATAGTGATGAACTGTTATGAATGTTTTATTATAACTTCTTTGTTTCTCACTCTGATTATATTCTTGTTTTGTGTGTTTGTTTTTTCTTTAAAAAGGGTAACATTCCTTAACCTATTATCATGTTTTTTAGGATCAAAAATCACAAATTTTAGCTAAATGTAGATGTAATTCTTTTGAAGGAGAGATAACTTCCAGTTCAAGCCTTTAGAATTCACATTTCCAAGCATTTGTCTGTGATTGTTAAGCCTGGAAGCCTACATAAAAATGGTTTTAAAATTGAGCTGAGAACTGGATGTATCACATAGCTATTTTTAACTGACTTAACTAGAAGAAATAGTAAATGGTTTGTAACCAGCAGTAAAATAATAGCACAAATCATAACACCAAGAGTAAATCATGTTGATAATAATAATCTCCTAATTTAAGGGGACATCACCACGATTAGGAAACGGTAATTGTGAATAACATTGTAAGATCAGTAGAAAGGTCTCCAAACGTTTTTGCTGAGTCTTACTTTTGTCTTCAGTGTAGCTAATAACTTTATCCCAGGGGGTAAGGTTGACCTGAGGATTGGGAAAGGTATGTTCAGGCTGAGTATTTTAAATCGCAACTGGCTGTGAGGGTGAAGTAGGAAAACAATCACTGTGCACCAAAATAGACACAAATGTCTACGTAGCTCTGCTGCTGCTCCAGGTGGGTATTTGTTTAACCCAGCGCATCAGTGATGAAAGCACTTACCACTAGTTTTGCTTTCTGAAAGTAGTATTTGGTTACAGCCCAATTCCTGGTTTTCTTCTGTTCAAACCACAGTTATGGGAGTTTAAACAGGAAAGGCAAAGATGATTTGGGTGGGCAATGGGCACTGTAAGATTGAGTCCCCTCCATGTCCCCAGAGAAGATGAGAGCTCACTGGTGAGAGATATATTCGATGGGAAGCATGCAAATGTTGTACTGTTTGTCTTTTACCCATTTAAAAGCTGTACAGAGAATTTGAATATTCACAGATATCTGTCAGACACTGGTGGGGAACAATGAATTTATTTATTGATTTCACTTAATTAAAAAAATGCTCTTAAAGAGGAATGTTTCTTTAGGATACAAAATCGGCTCTCTTTTCCAAACTAGTAATTTTTAAATATTAAAAGAACATGACAGGCCAGCTAATTTTGTACAGATATGTATATATTTTTTAGTTCTACATCTGCTGCAGTTTTCTGTTGCATAATTGATTTAATCTCTAATTTTAAAGGAACGCTGAACTCTTTTACTGGACTCCGCATACATTTCTCCAGGGCAAAAACTGTCCTACTTTTTCCTCCTCAGTATCTGTTTAGTGCTGGGCCATTTTCTTCTGAAACTGTAAACTACCCTTGGTGAAATAAATGAAGTCACAGTTGGAATACAGTTTACTGTACAGACTTATCACCACAAAATAAGAGCAACATTGCACACTCAAAACTTCTTGGGCATTTTCTTTTCCCGTGCCCTTTTCCCTTAATCTTTCCATGGGACGGAAGGACCGTTTTACCCATCCTGGCTGCAGAACTCATGATTACCTGGGATCTGGTGAAATTGTAAAGGAGAAGAAAGGCAAAAAAGAGCTGAGAAGGGAAATGCTAGTTCTACCATTTAGACCTTTAAATTTAGACTCACACACCCCAGTTCCCCCCGAATTTCAGCATTAGAAAAGCCGTTGATACCTCTGTGATGGGTTGTTGCTGCTTTGTCTTTATTGCAGGTTCTTTTCAACGTCCCCTAGAAAGGGATTTAAAGCTGCTGGTCCTTCTTCGGGCATCTGAAGGGATTTACTGTGATCGTCTGGAGGAAATAAATGTCCACCCAGGGAGTATTGGTATGAAACATGAGTTCACCTTTTCATAGGAAACCAATCTTAGGCAATAGCCAAATCTACCCCTGTTGAGCCTGTTACTGTGTCATACAGGAAAACATTCAACAAAGGTACACACATTTTTTGAGCTAAAATTTTTAACTTTCACCAGGTCAATTCCTGAATTTTCTGTGGAGGTTTATTTAGGCAAAATTTGACAGAGGTGATCAGCCAGGTGTCAAATTGTGAGAAACTGGACAGGACTTAAAAGGACTTATACACATGTACAAGGGTTTGGTCATCATTCTAGTTTTGAGATTTCACAGAATCACAGAATTTTCAGAGTTGGAAGGGACTTCTAGAGATCATCTAGTCCAACTCCCCTGCTGACGCAGGAATGCCTACAGCACATT
>VYXH01006114.1:105671-169845 GCA_013397275.1 Burhinus bistriatus | reverse complement strand
CTCTGTCCCCTCATCCAGGTCATTGATGAATATGTTGAACAAGATTGGACCGAGTATTGACCCCTGGGGGCCACCACTGTTTACAGGCCTCCAACTTGACACTGCTCCATTAATCATAACCCTCTCTGAGTTCTGTCACACAGCCAGCTCTCAATCCACCTCACTGTCTCCTCATCTAGCCCACACTTCCTCAGCTTCCTAATGAGGATGTTATGGGAGACAGTGTCAAAAGCCTTGCTGAAGTCAAGGTAGATGACATCTACAGCTCTCAATGCTTACCTTTGTAAAAGGTAGTTGTCAAAGTTGAAGGTATTAAAACTAGGATGACCTTGTTGAGTGGAGAGAAATGCACATTGCCAGAGGGTATTTGGCCTCAGTTACCTTTGGTCTCTCTTAGGGTGAAACAAATTGCCCTCAAGTTTCCATGCTAGGATGATGAGCTTAAACTCATAACACTATTTTTAAATGCCTAACTTCAATGAGATGAATGACATCCAAGAACGACTGGATGGATCCAAATACACACATTTAAGTATTTCCAAACATTTTGACTCATAGAAAGACTGACAAAACAAGGTTTATGTTAACTTTTACATCTCCTCATATAGTTATGGTTAAAGAAATAAGTTAACTTTTCTCTTTTCCATGTTTTAAAACATGTTTTTGAACAATACTTGGATATTGCAAGACTTTGTTCATTGCTGAGTTTTTGTAAAGACAGCAGAAATTCAAACTACTATCAAGAGAAATTGCCTCGATCAAGATTTGTGGAGTACCAAAGAAATTCAGAGTAAAAACAAATGAACAAACAAACACACACACCCCCCGCCCAATTTGTTTCCGATAGGGACATTGATAAAATATTGCATACATTGATCAAGCAGTTACAAACTTCTAGAAAATAGTTAAGTGGGATGTTTGGAACGCAAGACAGAAACCTGATTGATTCTGGTTTCTGAGGGGTTTTGTAAAGCTAAATTATTTAGGAGTTGAAGTATAACAGGAGCTAGTAATTTGACTTCCTATGATTTTAGGGGCTAGAAAAGGAGAGAGATGCATTGCTGCGGTTTAGCACACTATCATGGATCAAATGAGACTTCACAGCTGTCCATGGTCTCCTCTTAAACCACAGCAAAAGGAAGATCACAGAAGTTATTTTGGATGTCTGTCTTGGTGGGATAGTCACGGTTGCATTGCCAATGCTTGCCACAGTCTTCTTTTGGACTCTAGCGACACAGTATACCATGGGAAAAAGTTTTCTATGGAGGATATTGGCCCAAGCAGTAAAATGAGGTCACTAAATACTTAAAGCACAACTCCTTTGAAGCAATGTGTCACTGTTAGCGAGACAGAATAAATGTTGAACTGACTTAAACTGAAAGATTTCAGATCAAGTCAGCAAATTGAAACAAAACATTTCAATGCAGGAAATCGGAAATTTTCCATGCTTCAAATGTAATCTTCTTGGAACATATCATCTATATGAAAATTTTCTATATTTTGGCTTTTTGCCCTGGTTTCAGATCCCCTTTCCAGAAAAAAAAAAAATAGTGAATTTTTTCACAGATCAGAAATATAAATAATAGCTGAGTAATTTTTTGTAACTTTCATTCCTGGATTTTTTTGCTTATTTTGTTTACTTAGATAGATGATTTTGATTTTTTTTTTTTTTTAATGTAGATACCTTTGTCTACAATTCCAGTTTGAGTTAATGAGACTTCTATGGTACAATCCCCTTTCCTGCCTTTACACATGATGGTCATTTTACTTTATTAATGATTTATTTCTAGTTCATTATATATTTCATGTGAAGACTATGTTTTATTCTTACAATTTTTATAAAATATAGGAACAGGTTTTAAAAAATGTAAAGATTTCAATGTATTTAGTTATTGGTTCAGTTCTTCTCAAGTCTCTCTCTCCCCTAACTTTTGATCTCCTGCTTCTGTTTTTTCCAGGGGTTTATGGAAAGGTACAAATTTATAGTGCTTATCCTAAGACGTCGTGGACACATCTGGGAGCTAATGTTGCTCCTGGCAATGAAAGGTAGTATTTTGCCCAAATATGCCTCCAAGGCATTAAGTTTGGGCTTCTGTTCCTATGACTTGTATTAATGTTCCTATGACTTATATTACTCTTTTCGGTTGTGATAGGCTCTGTTTAAAATATGTCTGGGCAGAAGAAGAACAACTATGTTACGTCTTACAAGAAAATGACACTATTTTTAGATTAATTTTAATTCTAAAGCATAATGAAGCTGAGATTTTCTTCCTCCGTTCTGTCCTTCCTTCTTTGCTTGCTTCTGTCCTTCCATCCTTATTCCTTCCTTCCTTCTCTTCCTCCATCTGTCTCTCTGCCTTTCTCTTTCTTTGTAGAAGGAAGAGACGTACTCAAAAATGGCTGATATCTTGGTGATTAGGATGTTCGTTTTGCTTTCAGAGACCTACATTAAAATCTTATCTCTGAATTACGCAAACCTTGGGTATGAACCATGTTCTTCAACATCTTAGATCTTTATGACGTGCTTTTTGGAGTATAGCCTGTATAGCCTCAAGAGTAAGGTTTCTGCCTGGGATGTGAGCCTTCCAAGGTATAGACACTTTTTCACTTAACTTTGGCAAAAACACCTTTCAAATGCTACCTTCTCTCTCCCCTGTTGCTGCCCATCCATAAGCTTTTACAGCCCCCGCAGCTGACTCATCTTCATCATCACTTACCCATGAAGTTCGTCTGAAGGTATAGCCAAAACTATCCAGGTTAAGCAGAGTTGGCACAGATGCTTGTTAAGCGAATAGGTGTCTATGGCCTGAAGTTCAAACCTTTCACCTGAACCAGAGAAAATGTCTGCATAAGGATCTCCCCTTGAGGTGCACTGACCATTAGTCAGTGCGGGGTGGGCACCTACTAGCTCTCTCTGAAGCTCTTATTCTTGACTCTGCCTTGCACAAAATTTTCATTGCCTTTTGCTGTAATTCTTCCAAATGCTTCATTTTAGACCAAAATACATGTATTCAAAGAAAAATTTCTATCAATCAGGCCTAACAAAAGCTCGCTAGACAAGTTGCCATCTGGGTAGAGGTGAAATATCAGCATTTAGGGAAGGAATTATTTGGAAACTCATTGCAGAGATGGTCAATGGAAGCACAAAGACCTCACGAGTAGGATTGCTCTGTTGATGGCTCTCACACAGTTGAGTGTCTAGTGTAGATTAATTGTTTAGGATTGCTGTATAGTCAGTGGAGAGACAGATACTTCCAGATGCTGATTCAAACCATGTGACATTAGAATCACCCTCTGGAAATTCTTCTCTTTCCCTGATTAGGATGGGCGTTCAGAGTAAGCAGATTCCTGACTGAAGCATGACAGTCTAGTACTTGGATGAAATGGATCCAGGCTAGTATTGGTCTGCTGCCCAGATGTTTTATATGAAATATCACGAGGTGCTAAGATACAAGTATTTGGAGTTCATTGAGCCACCTTAAATATGGCACAAACAGTTGTTTCAATTGTTAAAAGAAAGGAAAAAAAAAAAACAAAAAAAACCCCTATTTACCGTGAAAACTTTACTAACAATCAGCGAAGCGTTAATGTAGTTAGATACAAGAAATAAACAAGTCAGTGCTAGAATATGAAAGCTGAAGGAAGTGGCTTTTTTACTGACTGAGAGAAGCTGTTATATATATTTTCCAGCATGAATCAGTACATGAATTAGGGAAGGACTTGTGCTTTCAAAAAGAAGGAGAAAAAAAATACTTATTTACTTGCAACGAAAACCTAAATTAGTATTTCAACAGATTAGTATCTTACAAAATGGTAGACTCCGCTACTGAATGTTCACAGATGCCAAAAATTGGAAGTACTCATCTTAAACCTACTCACCTTTGAAAAAAAATCTGTGAGATGTGACACTAGGAAAACTCGGCAACACAGCTTGCTGGTTAGATCTCTTTAGGACTTTCTTTTCTTTTTGCATTTTGGTCACTCTTGAGGGCATGATGAGGCATTCTCTGAATTCATTCAGTGGTCTATCTTCTCAACAATTACCTGAGGAGTATAGATGATCACCTGGCCAGCACCAGTCACCCTGTAATAGGACCCTTTGGGTGTTTATCAAACATATATAAACACTGATCATTATCCATTTTGCTTTCACTAAATGTTTTTATTGTCTATATGTGAAGCTAAAAAAACCCTGAACTACAAATATAACTTTGAATGCAAAGGGGGACCTCCAGTTCAAGATTAAAACAGATAAATGTAGGGATCTGTATGAAATGTTGAAAAAGGTGCTCAAGTTCCCATTCAAGTCAGTGGAGTTTTAGGTGCTGGAGCCTAGAGGCCGATTCAACTGCCAAGGTCAGGATTCAGGTAAGTAAACATAGGTTTTGGTCTCATCTGAGGTGCCTTTGGGTTCATCTGAGGTGCCTTTGGGTTCATCTGAGATGCCTTTGAATCCCCTCCATGGTTTCCACCTGTGTCTCCAGGAATGCTGCATGAACAGGTCCTATCATATCTGCCAGCTGCTGTCTTAGATATCCTGGAAGACCTCAGATAGCAACAGGTGCTCTTGCTTAGGCAATCAAATCCCACTCTATGTTCCAAATTCAGAGAGACCTGAATTGCCTTCTACACGCTACTGACAGTACCGATTAACTGTAGTGGAAACTTAAACGCCAAGTGCACACACACGCATAACCCCTACTCATGGATACCTACATTTTGGTCCAAAGTTGACTGTCAGCTCTGTAGGATATTCCTGGCACCAAAAATGGTCTGACATGTCTTTGGTAGGCAACTTACCTGAGCCCTGTAACTCTGCACTGGAACTGTATACCTTGTTAATGAATGGTTTAACAGACGTTTCAGGATTAAATTCCTCCCACATACTTTAGACATCTGTTTTTGCAGAAAGCCCTAAAGGGGCTTTTCCTAGAGCTTAGCCTGTGGATTCTTTCAGAGATCTGCCTCGGCAAAACTGTTGTTCATTTTTTAGGAAATCTGTGAGCACAACTCTCATAAATGTAATGACATTAACTTAATATCTTGGCGTTACAGGATTTTCGTGGAAGATGAGGTTGATTGGAATCATGGTGGAGATATTGTGATCAGCTCTTCCTCCTACGAAGCCCACCAAGCTGAAGTAGTTACACTTAAAGAAGTCAATGGTCATAGCATAAGAATTCATGAACACCTTCTGCACAGGCATGTTGGTAAGGAATCTGTCTTGCCATTGGAGAGAGTTTTCTTCTGAAGCGTTGACTTTCCATTTCAGATCTCACCAAGATAAATTCTATTTTATTGAGGTATCTTCAGTTCTTTTTGCATGTGCTTTTTCTTACCGTTTTAATATTTAAAATGTCGTCTTCAAAATTTCACAGAATAGCTGATTCTAACATGAATTTCTGGGAATAGAATTAATTCAGTGCTGAATACTTTTGGAAAACTTCCTGGTGGTTCACATTTTAAGTAGAACTGGTTAACTGAGAGAGAAAGTAACTGAAATTTTAAAGGAGAAAACTAAACACCATTTACACAATTTCTGTTCTGTGCCAAAACCTGAAAAATTAAAAAAAAAAAATCATTTTTTTCAAATTACAAAATAATTAGACTCATGGAGTTTCAAATACAAAATTTTATCAACTCCATGGCATGAAACTAATATATTTGTAATCTAATATGTAAATAAATGTAAAATCCTTGTATAGCTCTATTTACTGTGTAGATTACGTGGGAGCTGTATTTAACTCAAAAAAGAGATGCACTGTTGATAATTTATTTAATTTTATTTTAGCCTATAAAGTAAATTTATTACCAACTATTTAACAGAAATCAAAGACTTGTTATTAACAGGTCAAATTCTGGAGCTCCTAAACCAGGGTTTTTCCTGTGCATAGCAATATTTTTTTAATTTAGTCTTTATTCAAGCTAGTAGGCACAGAAGTTAGTATGATGGGTAAAAAGGTCCAGAAACATTGTGTGTTGTAAATGGCTGTACCCATGCTACTAAACACAGCCTCGCTTGGAACTGAGCCCTGTTCCGCAATTTTCCATAGTGTTAATTGATAGTAGCCCCCATGGCAGTTTTGTATGACCATGGCATTTTTCCAAAAAAATGCAGTTTAAAGGACAGCACGCGTAGACCCCATTTCTGGTAGTTTATGCATGGCCTTTCTTTTCTGTGAGGGGAGGAAGAAACCTGCCAGTCAGTTTTGGGGCCAGAGAATGATTCTTAACCTATTTTCCTAGCTAATGTAGCGATAGTAAGTGTATCCTGAGATGAAATGATTAGGTACACATTGAGTACTGCAACGGTTGTTTGATTTAGCTGAAAAAAAAAAAAAGAAGGACTGATGGGAGAAGTAAGATTACTGGGATTCACCTGGGCAAACGTAGATATCTACAGTAAATATTCACACATGAGCTAGTCACTCCCAGCTCCCTTGATAATCAAAGCAGAAAAATACATACTGCTCACTTGTATTTCATCTCCCCCTAAAGCAGATGTATAAACTAGATAAAAAATTGCACTTGAGAATTGCCTGTTGCTCTCCATTGTACATAAAAACAGTTTGGATAACTAAATCACATCTGTAGATATCTAAAGACAGCTGAGATGAATTCCAAGCTAGATACCTGCATAAACTCTTATATAGTCTCATATAGAAAGACTTTGTTTTAGAAAACACCAGCAACCAAGATTCTGTAGCAAATTGTTTTTTAGCATTGTCATTGGTCTGATCCTGACAAGGATTTGTGGAGATCAGCTCTGCAGTGTACTGAAGAATAACCCCAGCGTATATAGCTTAGAAAAAAAATGAAGTGTGAATCTCTTCATTGATTTGGCATCTGCACACCGCAGGGAAAAGATTTAGCACCTTCTTTTTCTAAAAATGAAATATGTTGGTAAAATACAAGCGCGTGGTGAATATTTGATGGGCAGGTGGCCTTTCTTTTTTTGTGTTGATGCACGTAGATTGTGCTGGAGGAAAAACACACCTGAATGTCAGTGCAGATTCTGCAGAGAAGCTGTGCATAAGCTGTCAGGCTTTATGTCCCTCAAAGCACTGGTTTATAGGTATGATAGACACTTATCACATTTTCTCTCTTAAAACTCCCCAGGGCATTCCCATGACACAGAAGACGGTAGACGTGTCCCGTTGGCTGCAGAGGTTGGACTCCTGACACGCAACGTTCAGATCAAGTCTGATGTGGCTTGCGCTGGGAGGATGCTGGTGGGACGTTTTACAGACTCAAGTGGGACAGAGTTTGAAGGTAGTTGAGATTCACCTGCCCTCATCAACCAGAGCAGTTCTGGCCAAGAAAGGAGTGTCTAACAACAGATGTATCCATTCGCATGTGCTATGCAATTCTAAGCAAACTGTGACCAGGCGACATGTATGAAACATGATTATTAGTAATATTTCATAAATAATGGAATATATTTGAGGAGGGGTTGTTCTGTGGTTAGTTGGTTTTTACTATAACTTTATTTGCATTTATGAACAAATACCTACCGCTGGCAGTACACTGACAAAGATTGCCTGCTATTACATGCCTGAGTGCTGTTTGAATGGGTATTTTTCTTACCAGTTCTTAGGTAATTTTGTAAGCTTTTATTTCACTATAGTTATCTCATTGCAGGTGTCCTTCAACTCTTAAATATTGAATTTTTGAACTTTGGGCCTCCTCAGCTTTCTGCCATTGAATTCAGGAATACATCCCACGGGTCCTCGGTGGTGTCATCCAGCATTAATGGTAGCTGCGGAGTTGGCATTAAAGCAGTCATGAGTAATTGGATCTCGTTGCATGATAACATCGTATTCAACACGATCGGACCTGGCATCGATTTGGAAGGACAAAATCATTCTCTCATCAGGAACCTTGTTATTCTAAGCAGGCAGCCAGAAGGCTTATTAGACTGGGTTGCTGGCATCAAGGTGAACCTTGTCATCGGTGTCTCCCTCTGTGGCAATGCTGTGGCAGGATCTGAGCGAATTGGTTTCCATATCAGGGGCCAAGACTGTTTGCTAGATGGGGAGTATTGCAATGAAAACGTGGCCCATTCAAGTCTCCATGGCATTCATCTGTACCAGGGAGATGGATTTCAGACCTGCACTAGAATCACAGGTTTTCTGTCCTATAAGAATTACGACTATGGTGTCATGTTCCACCTTGGAAGCAGCGTCATCATGGACAATGTGGTGCTGGTGGACAACACTGTGGGTCTCATGCCAGTAGTGTACTGTCTCTATGCCAAGCAGTGCCACACGGGGAAAAGATTCATAGAACTCAGAAACTCCGTCATTGTCGCAACAAGCTCAGCTTTTGACTGCATCAGAGACAGGATCAAGCCTTACTCAGCTGATCTAACAGCCAAGGATCGACCGCCATACTACCCTCTAAGAGGTCGTGTTGGGATTTTATGGCCTACATTTACCACTGTTCCCAGCCAAAGGCCAGATAACCCATGGCACAAAACTGGGCATTGTCCAAAAGTTCTGGGACTCATGAAGCTGAAAGGTTGGTCTTCCGTGTCCACTGGCCAGACTATTCTGGCACTGTTTTGCTTCACTAGTTACATTTTTCCAACTGAAGTTGCAGCGTTCCACACCCACAAATGGATGTGGTGGGGAAAACTGAGCCTCAGTGGAATTCATAACAGAATTCTTCTTCAGTTCAATACAGTTCAATTAAAAAAAAAAAAATTATTTGGTATTTTTCACTTCCTGAATCTACTGCCATATTATTATGTCGTGTGCTAATGTACGTTTTACCTCAAATATGCCTGCCTTCTGTGCTATTTTTCCACTTGATTCATCTCTCTGATCTACAGTTACCGCTAGCTAAATAAACATAACAAGTTTGAGAAGTGAATAGCACACTTCGTATAGAATTTGCGTAGAACATAATGACTACAGCTGCACAGAAACAGTTATGGCTTTTATTGTTATAAGGGATTTTACAAGTGGGATAAAAGTCAGTTATATATCCCACGTCTTTGGTTCAAATGAATTTTACAGTCCCCAGAGTAATGTTTGCATATAGCAGAACCTAGATAGCTGGTTGCCATGTTGGGATCTAAATACCTCACAATTTTTAATGTCTTTATCCCTCACTGCTACCTACTTTTGTAAGAAAAGATATTATCATCTTTTTACTGAAGAATAAGGGAGAGAGAGAAAGACAAATAGACTTGCCTGGAGTCTCCCAGAAAATTTGTGCAAAGCATGGATTTTGTAGCTGCACAACAGTTCAGTGCCAGAGCCCAGCACGTGTCACCACACCAGCTCATCTTATATTAACGTCTGGCAAGTCAATAAACCATCCAAGGAAGGTTGTCATTAAACTGGTTCTTACTGATTCAAACAAAAATTTCTTAATCACTTTTGCTTTTGTTTCTTTCTCACTAGTTCCTTTGATTTTGTTTCCTATGGGCATGTGTTGGTTTGTGTCAATTTAAGGTATAACTTGACTATGGAATATAGAATCATAGAATCCTAAAATCAAAGAATCATAGAATCCCCTAGGTTGGAAGGGACCTTTAAGACCATCGAGTCCAACCATCAACCTAACATTGCCAAAACCGACACTAAACCATGTCCCTCAGCACCACGTCTGCCCGGCTTTTAAATACCTCCAGGGGTGGCGATTCCACCACTTCCCTGGGCAGCCTGTTCCAATGCTTGATAATCCTTTCACTGAAGAATTTTTTCCTAATATGCAATCTAAACCTCCCTCGGAGCAACTTGAGGCCATTTCCTCTTGTGTTATTGCTTGTTACTTGGGAGAAGAGACCGACCCCCACCTCACTACAACCCCCTTTCAGGGAGTTGTAGAGAGCGAGAAGGTCTCCCCTCAGCCTCCTTTTCTCCAGGCTGAACAACCCCATTTCCCTCAGCCACTCCTCAGAAGACTTGTGCTCTAGACCATTTACCAGGCTTGTTGCCCTTCTCTGGACATGCTCCAGCACCTCGATGTCTTTCTTGTAGTGAGGGGCCCAAAACTGAACACAGGATTCAAGGTGGGGCCTCACCAGTGCCGAGTACAGGGGGACAATCACTTCCCTAGTCCTGCTCACCACATATTCTAAAGCCAACTGAAGTTCTATGACCAATGCAATTAGTCTGATTTAGAAATTATTTGTGTATGTGTATATATATAGGAGCAATTTAACATGGAAAATGTCATAGAACGGAGCCTTTCTCTCTCTAGTTCTGGCACTCCTCTAACCATTTTTCCTTGCTTGATCTTCTCTTCATCCCTGGCAGAAGTCACCTTTACTGGTTTTACAAAGAGCTGCTACAGTGAAGACAGGGATGTCTGCATCATGTCAGGTGCTGACCATTTAGGCATCATGCCTCTTATCACAGCCGAGACATCAAGGATGCTACATGTCAATGAGAAGGACAAGTTCTACTTTAACCCCACAAGGTAATATACTTCATTTTGAAGCACCTTTTTCAATGGTTTGTACAAAAAAAAAGCACCTACAGTTTTGGGTCTATCCTCACCTCTGTTTTTATCAGCTGTCTTTTTGTATTGTCCTACAAAGAGCTTAAGCAATAGGTTTAGACTGGATGTCTAGCTGCAGAGCAGTCCCATGCTTTGCCTCTGTCTCTGCTCCCGTCTGGCAAAAATGAACAAGCCCAGACATCAAACAAACACGCACATAAAAACTTGAATCCAGAAAAAAAGAAAAGAATAGAAAAACCCCCAACCTTAGTTTAGGGCAATTTTTTAAAATTTGAGGTTCACATTCCATCAAGGTGCATCTCTAGACCAATCCTCTTGGCTTTCCCCTTTTACTGACATTCTTATAGCAAAACAAGCTTCACATATCCCATTTCTTAAAACTCCATCCTGAGCATCTCTGACTTCTCAGCCTCAGGCTTCAGAAAATGTCAGCACCTCCAGCAAAAAACCCTGAGACAGGGAATGTCCTTTCGGTCGGGGAAGCGGAGCTTGATTTTTGCCTGCGAGATCACATCAGAAATGTTGATCAGTACCAGGCAGGCTGTGAGATGTCAAATGATTGCCAGAACTGCTGCTGCCCAGGGAGAATATCATCTGTGCGTGGGGAAACATGGAGGAGGGAGGGCAGAGCTTCATCTGTAACCTTAAGTCATTGTTGGTTGCAGCGGTTCGAACATAGCACATCCAATGGAAACCACATGCCTATTTATTTATTACAACCAGAGAACACAATACAGAGGCTATGTCAGGAAAGCCTTGAAGTAGCAAAAAAAAAATCCAGCGTGGACTCCACTTGCCAGTCAAAAATAATTGGAGGTGTCCCACACTGCTATGTTTAGAGCCCCTCCAGCCTTCTGCCAGAATTTTTATTTTTTTATTTTTTTTTTTATATTTTTGCTTTTTGCTCTGGGCATTAGTTTGCGTGTAGATTTCTGAGACCTGTCCAGCTTGTCAGCTCCCATTATGTTTCACTCTTGTATCCATCCCACAATATTATGCTATTAGCGAGCTGCTGAATACGCAGTCCGCTGCAAGAGCTGGTGATTTTCAAACATGATGAATGCCCATGGATTACTGAATGCTTTTTTAGTAGTCTGGTAAACCTCTGAGAGAGATTACATCTCTCAGTGCTCCTCGCGCATTATCTGCATGCATTTATTTAATCCACCTTCGCAACTGCTGAGCTTGATCCAGGCTGTGGCTGCATTGTTCTGCTTCAGCATCCTGAAGGGATATCTTGATGGATATGTCCCGTCAAAGACAAGGTGAGCACTGCCTTAGAGCAAGAGAAGAAACAGAAACATCAGGGGATATGGCAAGACCATGAAGTATTTTGCTTGTCCCACTAGTAGACCTAACCAGCTGATGCGCTGGATCTTCTGAAAGATGTTCAAGAATTGAATTAGCTGTCAGGATCAGAGGAGCTGTCTTTGTTCTCCACCTCTTTTGACCTGTGTTAACTGGAGGCACTGGCCCATTTGTTTCTCTACCCTTACTGTAAAACTCTGCCTATATCTGTTTGCCCCATTCAAAATGACAATAATCGGGGTTTTCCAACCTGAGCCCAAGAAATTCTGAGTTTTCTTCAAAACAATGTGTATCCATGTAGCAATCTGTAGATGTTTCCATGGACTTTGCTGGATTATAAATCATTGTATCTCATTGTATGTTGTAATAGGAGTGCTATGGCCAGTTGGGTAGTTCCTTTAAGCTGTGTTAAACCTTTAGTCAAAAAGCAGTTAAAAGCACCTAAGACCCTCAGTATGTGATTCAGCTCACTACATTTTAGTGATCCAAAAATTAGGCATGCAATCTAAAGAAGACACTAAACTCATTCTACAGTCAATAAAGACACTTGTCTAGGAAATTATTTATCTCAACTGTTCTATATATGTCTCAGATGAGGTGAATTCCCTTCCAAAAAACCTGTCCTGGTGCAGGTACCTCTCTCTGTGGAAGCCCCTCTTTAATGATGTACACAGAAATTTATAGGTTTTTCTGGCTGTTTCAAGCCACTAAACTTATAATTTCCTCCTGAGAGTATACTGATGATAAAATCGGATAAAATTTGAAAATTAAATGTAGTTTGCTGATACACATTATCGTGCCATCCAAAAAGATCTTTGTTCTACTTTGGACTAACGCTCTGAAACTCTCTTACATTATTAGTGTTGTTTTCAAAGTATGGTTTAATTCTACTGTCAGGACCTGAGCCTGCGATTAGAAAGACAGAACTAGCTGTTTGTTCTCTGAGAGACAGTACCGGTTGAGTAATCACTTACTACTAGGTATGGGTGATTGAGTGATGAAACCCTGGCTCAGGCATAGCTTTGAAGTGAGATGCATGTACACTTCACTTCAAGGCCATGAAATCCACTAAAATGACATTGAATCTCCAAACCCAGATTTTTTATTAGAACATAAATTACAACAATAATCTTTTCAAATGCAGTTCCAAACACCTGGGTATGAAAGAAAAAACCCCAACAAATAAAACAGGTTTATAGACACATTAATCCTTAGGCACTGTGTCCTATTAGAATGGGTTTTCTCTTTCAAGTTTGCTTCTACTCTAGCAATGTTAAGTGGCTCCTTGACCTGCAACAAACTTCTCCGAATTTCTAGCAGAAGTTGCTTTATTTAAGATGTGTGCCGCCTACCGGATCCCTCTCTCATACTTTGTGCCATTTCACCTTCCTTCATGCTTTCTCCTGCATCAGCTTAGGTGCTCATGGGAAGGTGCAATTTTTTGACCCTTCAGAGGGCTCCCCCATTCCAGAGTCAGTGGTTAGAACAAGGCACACAGGTACTACTGGGGAACCGATGTTTTTCAACAAAATAGTATGGACAACATAGACCAATCTGGAAGAAAAAATAAACAATCCATCACCTCGTGGATGTGAAGAGCAATGCCTGTGAAATCATCTACATGGACTTGTGCAAAGCGTTTGACACTGTCCTGCATGACATCCTTGTCTGGAAATTGGAGAGGCGTGGATTTGACAGATGGACCATTCCGTGGACAAGGAACTGGCTGGATGGCCACACTCAATGAGTTGCAGTCAATGGCTCAATGTCCAAGTGGCAAGCAGCGATGAGTGCTGTTCCTCAGGGGTCAGTACTGGGACCAATACCATTTAACATCTTTGTTAATGATATGGATGTTGGGATTAAGTGCACCCTCAGCAAGTTTGCCAACAACACCAAGCTGTGTGGAGTGGTCAACATGCTGGAGGGAAGAGGTGCCATCCAGAGGGACCTGGACAGGCTTGAGAAGTGGGCCTATGCAAACCTCATGAAGATCAACAAGGCCAAGTGCAAGGTCCTGCCTGTGGGTCAGGGCAATCCCAAGCACAAATACAGGCTGGGCAGTGAATGGATTGAGAGCAGCCCGGAGGAGAGGGACTTGGGGGTGTTGGTGGATGAAAAGCTCGACGTGAGCCAGCAATGTGCACTCACAGCCCAGAAGGCCAACCGCATCCTGGGCTGCATCCCCAGCAGCGTGGCCAGCAGGTCAAGGGAGGGGATTCTGCCCCTCTACTCTGCTTTTCTGAGACTCCACATGAAGTACTCCATCTAGTGCTGGAGCCCCCAACATAAGAAGGACATGGACGTGTTGGAGTAAGTCCGGAGGAGGCCCACGAAGATGATCAGAGGATTAGAGCACCTCTCCTATGAAGACAGGCTGAGAGAGTTGGGGTTGCTCAACTTGGAGAAGGCTCAGGGGAGACCTTATAGCAGCTTTCCAGTATCTGAAGGGGGCCTACGAGAAAGCTGGAGAGGGACTTTTTACAAGGGCATGTAGTGATAAGACGAGGGGCAATGTCTTCAAACTGGAAGAGAATAGATTTAGATTAGATCTCAAGAAGAAATTCTTCACTATAAGGGTGGTGAGACACTGGTAGAGGTTGCCCAGGGAAGCTGCGGAGGTCCAGTCCCTGGAGGTGTTCAAGGCCAGGTTGGACGGGGCTTTGAGCAACGTGGTCTAGTAGGAGATGTCCTTGCCCATGGCAGGGGGATTGGAGCTAGATGATCTTTAAGGTCCCTTCCAACCCAAACCATTCTATGATGCTATGATTCTGTGATATCAGCACTGCATACTGCAGTAGAGATATTCCTGGTCACTTGGTGTGATAGCTGCTACAGGCTTCATCTGCCATAGGTTAAAAATTAATGGCATGTGGATATTGATGGTTGATTCACTGCAGTTCCTCAAATCAGGACATCCAAGAGGTAACCAGAGGTATTCACGCTGCAACTTCATAGCTGGTTCTAAGGACCATGACGGTCCACGGTGGCCAAAACAAACCCTAGACAGAAGGAGATTTGGGGCTAGAAGTTATACTGGAAAGAAGATGATTTTCTCTGTCTAAATCCAGCAAATATTTGGAGAGAGAGGATGTCAATTTGTGTTTTTTGTCAGTTTGGATACAAACCTGGGAAAATAAAAATATTGTTACAGAATTTCTTTGAAGAGTATGCCAAACTTCAACTGAAATGCTTAGGTTTCATTCATTTTTCATTTATTTTCTATTTTTTTCTTTTCTTGGGCAGGTGAGTTCACGTAGTAGATATCAAGACCTTGCATGTATGTGCAGAAGTGCTTGTTGCCAGTGTAAATAAATTGCAAGCAACAGCACAATATTTTTCCTTTGCTCTCTTCTTCATAATAACATTACCTCTCCTACCTGTCAGTGTACAGACCTCTGAAGACACTGTGTTCCCTGACAAGAGATGCAAAGGCTCAAGGAAGGCTCTTTTCAAGGATTTGGATGGAGGTGTCCTGGACCTAGAACCACCTGTTTCTGTTTTCCCAAAGTCAGAATTTGAATGGACACAGTTCTACTTGCAAGCTGGTAAGTACCTGTGCTATCCGGAGTACTTGCAAAGTCATGCATGCATTTGACCCATGAGGTGTGGGTTTACTCCAGGCTTTCACTGAGCCCCAGAACTGAGGTCAAGATGGTGGTGGTCCCAGACTGTGTGATACCTTTCCAGGATGGAGGTAGTGAATTAGAGTATAAAAGGCTGGGAGCCCTCATTGCACTGTTCTGTGTCCACCAGTGCCTCTCTGCCTTCTTGCAGAATCACATCACCTGGCATCATTAGCCCCTTTAGGGTTCCATTCATTCATTTTAAGACCAGAACAGAACATACCTGCCTTTTGCAGGTATGTCATAGAATCATAGAACCATTATAGTTGGAAGAGACCTTTAAGATCATCGAGTCCAACTGTTAACCTAGCAATGCCAAGTTACCACTAAACCATGTCCCTCAGCACCACGTCTACCCATCTTTTAAATACCTCCAGGGATGGTCACTCAACCACTTCCCTGGGCAGCCTGTTCCAATGCTTGATAACCTTTCTGTGAAGAAATTTTTCCTAATCTCCAATCTAAACCTCCCCTGGTGCAACTTGAGGCCATTTCCTCTTGTCCTATCACTTGTTACTTGGGAGAAGATACTGATCCCCAGCTCTCTACATCCTCCTTTCAGGTAGTTGTAGAGAGCGAGAAGGTCTCCTCTCAGCCTCCTTTTCTCCAGGCTAAACAACCCCAGTTCCCTCAGCTGCTCCTCATAAAACTTGTTCTCCAGACCCCTCACCAGCTTCGTTGCCCTTCTCTGGACACGTCCCAGCACCTCAATGTCTTTCTTGTAGTGAGGGGCCCGCTACAAGTCCTCTGAGAATATTAAGTAAGACATGTCATGTAAATGCTACATAGGTGCAAAATAATAACAATAGTTGGCGCAGAGAGGATTGTCACCCATATCCCACTGAGGAGATAATCAAGCTGGAAACCCACTCCAGAAGTCTAAAGACCCCCTCTCTGCTTTAAAAAGGCCTGTTCTGCTCAGTAACCACTTGCTGAAGGTTCACACAGCAAGGCTCCATTCTCATCCTGATTAAAACTCTGCTCTCCGATTCCAAATAAACTCTTTAATTACAATTAGCGTTTCCTGCGCCTGCTGCTGATGGCGGCCATTTTGCTGAAAAGGCGCATCATTTGGGACTCCAGCGGTATGGGAGACTGATGGAAGGGACTGTAATTAATCCTGTTTTCCATCCCACTCTAAAACTGATTAAACACGAGAAGAACTTTAATGTTTAAACAAAATGTCTAATGCGTAGCCAGTAAAGGCTTTTCCTCTAAGGATCCCGCTCTAACTTGGCTGCTTACGGGGCTGATTAATGTGATGTCTAGATGCAAACACACTGGTTTTTACTCTACCTCCTCTGCCCTGACTATGAATCGTATGCAAGAGCTAATGCCTTAGCAGCGTTACCACGTAGCACCTGCACATTAACGCGCGCGCACTTTTGCGTGCAGAAGCTGGATTTTATTTAGATTCGCGCCATTTTTAGCACAGCCTGGCACACAGTCGTACGCGTGCCAGGAATCCCCACCATCGCAACCTGCACTGACAGTGCAACCTGCACTCCACAGGGTTTATCTCCTCGTGTAATGGAGGCGAGAGCATATGGTAAATGCTGCCTGCCTCTGAGGCTATAACGAAATTGCTATTTTCTTCTTGCTGCCCAAATATGAATGGGGATTTTTTTCCCTCTCCCTTCACAATTGTGTGTTTAATTCCTCTGCGTTTCTCATTCTGACCTGCAGTTCCGTTCGACTTGAGGTTGACATTTGGAAAGGCACAGCTTGATGCGAAGGTGAATTCATGGTCGTCTTCTTCCCCTCTCTCCTCCCTCCTTCTCCCTCTTGGAAGTTGTAGTATGGAGCATTTTGCACAGCGCAATGCAGGCTCCCACGCTAGACAAACAGGAGAAAATACTCACCTTTCCTGCTCCTGCAGATCTTCTGTGGGGCCAGATTCCCCCTTGGGATGACAGTGCTTCAAGGCCAGTAAGGATGGTGGCATTATGATACTGGAACAGGTTGTCCTGAGAAGCTGTGGATGTCCCATCCCTGGAAGTGTTCAAGGCCAGGTTGGACGGGGCTTTGAGCAACCTGGTCTAGTGGGAGGTGTCCCTGGCCAAGGCAGGGGGGTTAGAACTAGATGGTTTTTAAGGTCCCTTCCAACTGTAAACATTCTATGATTCTATGATGTTGTTGAGCAGAATTTGGCCCTTGGAGCTCTACCTGTCCTGAATTCAGATAAGCAGTTGGTACCTATCTTATCTGGGTGGTTAAGACCCACCTGCTGATCCTCTCATCTGCGCATCTTCCTGGTACCCTGTTAAACAGGCTGCCCAGGGAGGTGGTTGAGTCACCATCCCTAGAGGTGTTTAAAAGTCGTGTAGATGTGGTGCTTGAAGACATGGTTTAGTGGCAGACCTGGTAGAGTCAGGTCAATGGTTGGACTGGATGATCTTAAAGGTCTTTTCCAACCTAAACGATTCTATGATTCTATGAATCTATGATAAACCTGAGTAATTCTAGCCACCTCCAGCAGCTTCATCAGAGCACTGCAATGCAGTGGTTAGTGCTCTGCTAACCTGACTAAGCACAGAAACAGGACATAGTCTTTTCAGGGAGCTACACAACATCCATGCCACTTCCACAGTTCAGGGTTACAAGTGTCTTTGAGACTCAAAAGCTCTGCATTTCACATCCTCTTAATTGCACCTTCATCCAGATGCATGTATATATGCCCTTTAAGCTTCCAGCTTGGACAATCAGCTTGAAGTTATTGACCCTTAGCCATTTCTGGATATTCTGATTAGTCCAGAGGGAGCAAACCAAAACACTCAATGTACTTCAGGGACACAAAAGCCAGGAAGATGTTTTCCCAGAAGAATGCCACAGGGAAGAGGCTGTCAGAGCCATAGCTGGGGCACAGTGGACCATTCAGTATGATATGACTGTTCCTAAATTCATATGATGTCTTTTATTGAAGATGCAACCAATATAGAATATATGTAATATATTATCTGTGTGTGTATACGTGCACGTGTATGCAATAGGCAAGGAGGAACCGCTTGGCTTCCTGAGTCCTGCCCACTGCAGTTGGACAGGAACAAGCCATTCAATGTATATTTAATAACGTACCCACTTTTTTATTTCTTTTGTCTTCCTGTGTGCCTGATCTTTTAACTCCTGTGTTAGATCTTTGGGTCACAGACCAGGTCTTTCTATTGTGGCTTTCTGTAGAAGCAGAGCTGTTTACATAAAACTGAAGTTTTATTTTTCTGGATAAACCACAGAATTCGGAAGAAACCCAGAAAAACAGAGGAACAGATCCAAGATTTTTGTTATTATTTCTACTAAAAGAAAAAGGAACAACAACAAAAGTGGGTTTGAGTCAAACAAAGCCCAATTATTTTTTAATCTAAGAGTACTTTTTGCTCTTATTTTTTTATTTTAAATATAATGCTGCAAAAGTTTACAATGAAATGTTTTCCAACACCCCTTGCCCCTAAATCATTTATAAGGAACTTTCACAGTATCATTTTTCAAATTATCCAAAACAATTTAATGAGTTTAACATGAATTTGTAATTATTTTAATCTCTTTGAGCTGCCATTTTTGGATGACAAAATGTTTTTCTCCCAAAACTCATCTCTATACTAAACCTCTTACAAAAGAGCTTAGGGCCAGGCCTGGAGCACTAAATGGTACCACGATACAGGAAATACCAGAATTACAAGCTGTACAGCAGAATTAGCTATAAACACGAGTGTGACTAGCTGAGGAATGAAGGATAAATGAACAGCTCATGCACTCAACTGATTTCTGTGTCCAGGTTAAAACCCCTATTCCACAAAGGACTGCTGATATAATCATCACCCTGTAGTTAAAGTTTCAACCATTTGCTGACTATCAGCAATAATTATAGGGCTCTGTTATTGTACTGCCTCGTGACAAAGTCTGTAACCCAACAATAGCCGACTCCCAGAGACACTGAAGCTCGTTTTCTTCCCCTGGTGGAAATGTAGCTGAGGACCAGAGGCTGGTAGAAGATTCATCTGACCCCACTTCCATTGCCTCCAATGTTCTCTCTGGTGAAGAGAGAGAGATTCACACCTTAAGGGCAGGAGTTAGGTGGGCTGATACATAGATGTCTGAGAGATGAACCCAAGCATTTCAAATTTTAATCGAGAGTCTACAAGCACACGTGCTAGGCATTTTTTAAAGCAATTTTGGATGCATAATCATAAAATCATAGAATATCCTAGGCTGGAAAGGACCTCAAAAAGTCATCTGGTCCAAACATTTGTGGAAAGGGTACCTAGATGAGATTATCTAACACACTGTCCAATCACATCTTGAAAACCTCCAGTGATGGAGACCCTACCACATCCCTGCAGAGGTCGGTCCAGTGAATGATTGCTCTCACTGCATAAAAAAAATATTTCTTATAGCAAGATGAGACCTCTCCTAGTGCAAATTGTACCCATTGAAACTTGTCTTCTCCATGTAGCTCCTTGTGAAGAGAAAGCTTCTATCCTCTTTGCAGGTACGGGAATACAATCATGAGGTCCCCTGAGCCTTCTCTTCTCCAGGCAGAAAAGCCCTAACTCCTTCAGTCTTACTTCACAGGGAAACTTCTCCAGCCCTTTCATCATCTTTGTGGCCCTCCTTTGGACCCTCTCCAGTCTGTCCGCATCTTGCTTTAGCTGTGTGTACCAGAACTGGACACCGTACTCCAGGTGCAGCCTGACAAGCGCCGAGTAGAGTGGGATGATCATGTCTCTGTGTCTGCTAGCTAACCCAAAAGTGAGCCCTTCCCATTCTTATTCTTCCCCTTTAGCGTGGCTTCAAATTTGGTCAGAAGAATAACCTTTCTATGTCTCATGAAATTGTTAATTATAATTCAGAGTTCCCAATATGACTTCCATGTTGGTTTCTAAAGAGATGCAGAGAGATCCTTAGGTTTGCATGAAAAAAAATTTCTTTATGTATCCTATTTTATGATAGTGTAACTGGTGGAGTCCCTGTTCTGCTTACTTTTACTCAATGGAGTAAGTCTGATGTACAGAAGGGTAAGGAAGTTCCGGGCTCTAGGATTTCGCTATCATACAACTTTTTCTTCCCACTTTTAGTATGTTTTCCTTGTATTTATTGTGAATAATTGCATTTATTTTCTACCTTACACAAACCTGGCACCTCCTTGTATGTTCTCTGGATACAGTAGAAGCATCAGTGAAATTTAGGCCTGTAATACCTCTGTGGAATAGGTATATATTTTGACAGTAGCTTCCCAGAGAGAGGACAGAATTTGTGACTTGCCTAAGGTCAATCGTGGAATTAATGCATATCCTTCCAAAACCCTGACAGTCAGACTCTTCATCTAAAAGCACTCCACCCTGCTTAAACAGGTTGAAAAGTATGGTTGCATTAACTGGAATCAGCCAAAAATGTATTTTGCATTCTACTTTCTTATTAAAAAACACGCCTGGCACGTTTTTTGGAACTTTACAGAACACTTACATTATGAGCATGGTTTTAAACAAAAAACATCCCAAATTTATTATTTTTTTAAATTAACATTTAAAATGCTGAAGAAGCTCTTATTGAAAGAAATGAGTCAGCTGTAGTGAGAATCTGTTGGTGAGAAGATTAGTGTGCTGTGGACAATTGATCTTTTTATCTGACCAACAGATAAATGAGACTACATTTTCCTATGTTGTTTTCAATCTAGACAAATCTAAAGCTGTGAAATTCCTTGCTTGCTCTCTAGAGGTAATCAGTACTTTTTCTAGATCATAAAAGGGTAGGTGCTTCATATGTAACTGCTTATCTAAAACAACTTGCACAGACATTTAAACGCTTGATTTTGTCAACTGCCATTATAAAAGACTCTGAAAGATTGTATAGTGTTGAGGCTAAATGTCATATATAAATATGCAGAGGTTTGCTAGGTTTCATCACAAATAAGATAAAATGTCAGATTTAGATGTAAACGTCCAAAATTCCCAGGGATGTGGATCAAGGATTTTTGTATAATCTTCTTTCTTTCAGTAATTTTTATTATTGAATAAAATTCTCAAACAGTAATTGAGGAAATGTATCATTTTGGCACACAGGCTGCCAGTATAATCTAGGGCTAAAGCTGTGTGAAAATGTTGCACCATATATATTTAATATTCCAACGACTATGATTAGCTACACCTGTTATGCATAATCATGTATAGTAATTAAAGATGTTTGAGAAGAGAATGTAGATTTGGTAGATTTGCAAGGAGTGAAACAGATGCAATATTGGCCTGAAACATTTATTGTTTTCCTCTGAAGCTTTTTTATTTTTTTGTTCACAGATAGAAATTTGCTTTTTCTGCAATAAATGGCCCATGCAAAATGGGTTGAAAGTGGCAATGGAGGAGATTAGAAGAGCTGTTACCAAGTTATTGTTTTCTAAAAATGAAAGCTAATATGGTCAGAAAATGCCTGTAACTTTTACTTAATTTTCCTGAGAACACATCCCTGGTAAAGATTTTGGCAGACCTTAATTAAGTTGAGACCAAAGTCAGGAACAAAGTTGGGAGAATTTTTTTGATGTTCATGGGAACCAGCTTTTAAATACCTCCAGGGATGGCGATTCCACCACTTCCCCGGGCAGCCTGTTCCAATGCTTGATGACCCTTTCGGTGAAGAAATTTTTCCTCATATCCAATCTAAACCTTCCCTGGTGCAACTTGAGTCCGTTTCCTCTTGTGATATTACATGTTACTCGGGAGAAGAGATTGATCCCCAGCTCTCTACAACCTCCTCTCAGGGAGTTGTAGAGAGCAAGAAGGTCTCCCCTCAGCATCCTCTTCTCCAGGCTGAACAACCCCAGTTCCCTCACCCGCTCCTCATAAAACTTGTTCTCCAGACCCGTCACCAGCTTCGTTGCCCTTCTCTGGACACGGTCCAGAATCTCAATGTCTTGTAGTGAGGGGCCCAAAACTGAACACAGTCTTCGAGGTGGGGCCTCACCAGTGCCGAGTATAGGGGAACGATCACTGCCCTAGTTCTGCTGGCCACACTGTTCCTGATACAAGCCAGGATGCTATTGGCCTTCTTGTCCGCCTGGGCACACTGCTGGCTCATATTAAGTTGGCTGTCGACCGACACCTTCAGGTTCTTTTCTGTCAGGCAGCTTTCCAACCACTCTTCCATCAGATGTGAGATGGCTGAACCTGCTGAACTAAAGGATCAGCTCTGCTCACTGGGGGCAGCATGACACGGTGAGGGACATCCTTGGGTGGTGAATCCAGCAGCTGGGAAAGAAGGCCCACAGTTCATCTGGATGCCACCATGAGACTGTGCCTCAGGGGATAGCTCTACCAAGGCAAAATACTTCTCTGCATAATTTGTATTCATAAATCATGGAGAATAAACCACAGGTGGAGATCCAGAAGGAGCGAAGTGGGTCAGCATTGGAGCCGATGTGGCCATATGATGTTTCTGTTTTGAAATACTATAAATTACTTTCCTTTAAAATCATCTGTATCTCAGTGTCTAATAATTAGCTATTTTCCTTTTTCAGGGATGTTATTTCCTTAATTCTGAAGCTAGGATAGAAGATGAATGGCATTGTTCATTGTCCATGTGATCAGTATAGAGAAATGTATATACATACATATATATGTCTACATGTGCAAATGTATAAGCCTATCAAACTTTATCTTCTTATTCTCATGGAGAGCATCAAATGCTTTGCTCATGATGAGTGCAAAGAACCTTGGGCAAACCCATCTGTTTTGCATGTTCATCTCTGTAAACGGAGTTTAGCTTTTTGTACCACCCTTTCTTCTTCTTTTCTAAATTCTTTAGGTACTTTTAAACAGGCATGCACTGATGTTCAGCTGCATAAAACGTAAAATATGTGTACATATGTATTAGAAATAATGAAATTTGGAAAAAGTGATTGCAAAGTCAGATGCCTCACTATGGGAGATAACCTTGGTCCTTAGGATAGCAGTAGTTTTTTGAAAACATGTTAGCAAATAGTGTGTGCCTACAATTGCTATCAGAAATTCTTGGCTTCTCCTTTTGGCTTTAATCTCTGAGGATAAAACACCAGGTTTGTCATTTTCAAAACTGAACTCCTGTATTTAAAGAGGTATTTAGGAAAAGGACACAATTTTTAGAGTTTGTGAAATCTTGGAGAGACCATTTGTTTCCCTGAGAGCTAAAAAATAGCTCAGTGCCCCCAAAACACCATATCACCTTCGCTTGGAAGTGTAGTTCTGGATTTGATATCCACCTCTCTGCCTTTCTGTATATAAAAGTTGTCTACAATCTGAGCATAAGCTTTTTTATTATTGACATGATGCGGCTACCTTTCAGAGTAGCGGTTCTTAAGCTGCGGTTTATAAAGCATTGCTGGTCCATGAAACCTAAGTAACTGGTGCACACATCACCCATGAATTAATTTAGGAGTCTGTCAGTTAAAGGTGAAAAGAATCATTAGGTAAGTGGAGAACAGAAGGTATGAAGAATGGCTGGCAAAGTTGGGTAGCTCAGTACTTGAGGAGAAGAGATGGACGAGAGATTTAGGAACTGCCTTCAAAAATATGGAAGAGTCCTGTGGAGCAGAAAGATATAAATTGCTTCCCAAGTCTATAGGATCAGAAATAATGGGCTGAAATTTCATCAAAGATACTTTCAGATGTGGGGGAGGAAATGTTAAAATAAAGACAGCAAAACACTGGAACAGCTTGCCTGAGCGGGTTGTGGAGTCCTGTGGAAGTTATGCAAACATCCTTACATGATCCAGGTAGAGATGATCTTTTCCTGGGCGGGTGGGGTGGTGGTGGATCAAATAACTTCAGAAGGCCCTTTCTGGATCTATTTTCAAAATTCTGTAAGGTTGCTCAGTGGTCTGCAGGAGCCTTTGAGGTCTGACAGTGATTCATTGGTCCAAAAGCCAAGGTGTTGTAGTGGGAAGGTGTGGTAATTAGGACTTTATAAATACTGCTGATGAAGGCAAAGAGTGACTACTAGGGAGGTAATTAGTGCAGAGCAATTCTCTCCCAACCTATGCGCTTGGTCCCAATGAGTCTTCCTGTTCTTGTGGAATGCTAATATGCTTGAAAGGTTGCACAACACGTAGATGTAGAGGTTAGTCCCATGGAAAATGGTGTACAGGGTCTGAGTGTAGTTTACAGCATCAGGGAATCAAAACCGAGGCAGGTTCCTTATCTGGGACCCTCCGCAAAGCTCAGTAGCTCAAACATAGACTCATAGAATGGTTTAGGTTGGAAGGGTCCTTGAAGATCTTCTAGTTCCAACCCCCCTGCCATGGGCGAGGACACCTCCTACCAGACCAGGTTGCTCAAAGCCCCATCCAACCTGGCCTCGAACACCTCCAGGGATGGGGAATCCACAGCTTCCCTGGGCAACCTGGGTCAGTGTCTCACCTCCCTCACAGTAAAGAATTTCTTCCTGAGATCTAACCATCATGCCTTTTCTCCTGAGGCACTGTTTTGCTCTTGTTTATCATTTTTACATTAGTGATGCCCACAGATCCGAATCAGTAGCTGGGTTTTATTGCTATTAGATACCATCCAGAAACTTTTCTGGTACCTTCTGGAAGAAGCTGCTGATACTAGTAGTCAACCGAGAAGGCTTCAAGAGAAACAGAGGGAAATGGAGAAGTGAGTCAGGGACAGAGCTGAGGACAGCAGCCTGCATCGTACAGCCTCTCTAGGCTTGATGGCTTCTTACCTTTAAGGAGAGTAGATGCCTGTGTTCATGCAATTAAAAAAAAAAAGAGATGTGAATTGCATCCTGCAAGTATAACTATATTATTTTCCTTAGATCTTAGAGGCATATCTATAATCCAGCCAAACTGCTGAGTGTTACTTTGCAGAGCTTTACAGGGGAAGCACTGCATTTTGCAACAATTAATTTTGCAGAGGAAGCAGCCTGTTTAAAGACGCCTGCAGCAGTCACTAAAATATGTGTTGTTTTTCAAGGCCACCAGACACACAGTTGGCTAGGTTGGCTAATAAACAAAACAACAATGCAAAAACCCAGCCTCGTGGGGTTTGCAGGAAGAAGGGATGAGAAATAAAATGAATAATGCTTACCTGCTAGGGGTGGGTGAAGACTATAATTGTTTAGCCCCCAGCAGATCCCTGCAAGGGTTAAAAATGACAAAGATATTAGTTGGTGACTGCTAAGATTGTTGGTTTGAAGCTCTGGGCAAAACACAGACTGTTATTTACCGGACTTGGTCGATTTACTTCTTAATGCAATAATGACCTGTGAAATGAAACGTGAGCTAGACAATTGTTCCTCATTGTTTCCAGTAAAACATCCTTTCATACCCCATTAAACCACCATTAATTCCATTTGAAAGAGAAGCAGGCACAAACACCAAGGGATATCTCTCTCTTTTCCTCTTTTCCTCTCCTTGAGGGACTGATCAGGGCCTGTAGAAAAGCAAAGCAACTTTCTTATCCATTTTGGAGGGCGCTGGGCAGCTTCTGGGGGCCACATTTCTGAATGAGCACCACAGAGATCTACTGGATTGGCACCCAGTTGATCGCATTCCTGAGTTTTGCAGAAAAGCATATCAGCTAACCTGGCAAACAGTGAATTTATTGATGTCAATATATCATGTTTCTCTTTCTTTTTGGGGTTGGCTTCTTTAAGCATGAGATTTATATAATCATGCAGTGTATGTGCATATGTGTGTGTGCCATTTCCCACTCAGTAATTTTTAACCCATTTTCAATTTCATAGAATCATAGAATAATTTAGGTTGGAAGGGACCTTAAAGATCATGTAGTTTCAACCCTCCTCTCATGGGCAGGGACATCTGCCCCTAGACCAGGTTGCTCAAAGCCTCATCCAACCTGGCCTTGAACACCTCCAGGGATGGGGCATCCACAACTTCCCTGGGCAACCTGTGCCAGTGCCTCACCACCCTCAGAGTGAAAAATATCTTCCTGATATCACCCCCTGTCCTATCACTACGTGCCCTTGTAAAAAGTCCCTCTCCAGCTTTCTTGTAGTCTCCTTTCAGATACCGGAAGGCTGCTACAAGGTCTCCCCGGAGCCTTCTCTTCTCCAGGCTGAACAACCCCAACTCTCTCAGCCTGTCCTTATAGCAGAGGTTCTCCACCCCTCTGATCATCTTTGTGACCCTCCTCTGGACTTGCTCCAAAAGGTCAGTGTCCTTCTTCTGTTGGGGGCTCCAGAACTAGACACAGTATTTCAGGTGGAGTCTCACCAGAGCGGAGCACAGGGGATGCAACAGGATGTAGTTGGCTTTCTGGGCTGCAAGTGCATGTTTCTGGCTCGTGTTGAGCTTCTCATCTACCAACACCCCCAAGTCCCTCTCCTCAGGGCTGCTCTCGATCCATTCTCCACTCAACCTGTATTTGTGCTTGGGATTGCTCTGACCCACGTGCAGGACCTTGGACTTAGCCTTGTTGAACTTCATGAGGTTCACATGGGCACACCGCTCAAGCCTATCCAGGTCCCTCTGGATGGCATATCAAAATCAATCAAAATCTACTACTTTTCAATCAAAAGTAGTAAATGGTTAAGTTCTAGAAGATAATAGACTCCTGCAGGTTAGAAAAAAAATTGGGCCTGGGAAAAAAATGACTATCAGTGAACCCTTCTGTCCCCCCAAATTGGGATATCCCTTGGTATCCATTTCTTCAATACCAAGAAATGTTCTCTGGAAAGAAACTCCAGTTTTGTGTCCCAACTAAAGGAAAAATTTTTGCACATTGGTAGGTGCCAAGGTATCCAGCCACAGCTCTTTAATAAAGCACTACTTCTACTTCACATGAAACCAGTTTTCTTTAACTCTTGACTCTCTTCTGTTGTAGCATAGTATTGAGTAAATACAAAACCATGAAAATATAAAACTGGAACATTTAAGATATTCAGATTTTGTCCGATGATACCAAATCAAAACCCAAAAACCTAAGATTTTTTTTTCCCCCTTAATCAGAGCTCTAACATGACAGGGAAAACTAGGAAGCCGTCTGAATGACGAGATATAAACATTTTTCTTCTGGGAAACATTGGTGAGTAAAAGCAGGCAGAAACTGTTCTCCTACTAGAGTTTCCTCGTAATACTTTTTTCCCATTTAAAAAAAAAAAAAAGTGATTAACGCTTAAAAAATTTCAACCAAAATAATTTTTATTTTCCTCTTTTATTTGGAACACACACACACAACCTGATTTTAGTTAAAACCCAGTTTTCTTTCAATAAAAACATAGAAATCCAACTTCCAGAATAAATTTTCAATTAGCTTTAATCACCATGAATAATTCACAAATATTTAGGATGAATTGTCCCTCAGTTATACCAACATAAATCTGGTAGTCATTCTATCTGAAGTTATAAAACTGGGATTATAAATTCTTCCCTTCATGTGTGAGATGTTGTTGTTGGGCAAACAATATTTCTGAAGGTGAGGGATTTATAATCTCCAGTATAAGGTGAAAAGGAGACATTTGGGTGGGATGTTACGTTGGAGATGTCTGTTGCTGAGAGGGCTTCAGTAATGCTGGTTTCAAACAACACGCTAACCAAGTCTCCTTAACTCCGGCACATCTGCATGTTGCGTGGTGTGTTACATGCTGCACAAAAAGAAGGGACACCTGTAGAAGTGGGGACAGTTCTGATGAAGCCCGAAGTCTAGCACAAGAAAGTCAAAATCTCCTGACATTAAGTTAGCCTTCACACCATCAGTGCTCCCAGGACCCCCAACCTCAAGTCCCTTCCTTTTCTACTCTTTCATTCTGCCTGACCTGTCCGAGATCCCCCGCCCCAACACACATTTCCACCTCCACAAGCCAGGAACCCTTACCTCCTTTATGTCACAGAACCCCCGAGAACCTCCAGTCTCCAAACCAGAACTCCGACTCTGTGTCACTTCTTTCTTCCTTTCTGCTTCATTCTCCGCAAATTAGGGGTCTAATGCCAAACCTCTTAACCTCCACAGCCTTCCCAATCAGCAACCAAACTGTCTCCTTGCTGCCATATAGCCTTACCTGAAACCCAGACCAAGGCATTTGATCAGTTCCTTGGCAGGTGTTGTCCACCTAAAAGGACGTTACCATGGATCAATGGCTTTTATCCAAGAGTACCACTGAATTTCATGCGAGACAGAGCTTGACAGTCCATATTGTGACATGTTCCATCATCATCCCTGTTTTTCAGTTGCTTCTACTTTTTTTTTTTTTTTTAATACTCTATACTTTTATGTTATTTGCTATACTGGATGCCTTTTTTTCCCCATGTTAAATTTATGCCTGGGGTAAAATTTTGTCTGCAAGTCTACTCAGAAACGGTTCAGCTGCAAAGAACAAAACAAAGCTTTTGTTTTTGGTGTATGTTAGAAAAAAAATCTCTAACTCTAGAACTCATGGACTTGCAATAAAGGATTGAAGGTTAGCAGGGAAACAACTCTGAGGTCGGTGAAATGTTTTCTATCCCCTGTCCCCACAAAAAAAACGTGTCCAGAACTGTCTATGAAAATAAACTGCAGATATTCATTATCTTCTGATGTGCCATGAAAGATCTAAGCTTTGACTGTTGCTTGAGAAAATTTCAGTTCCGGCTCTGCTGCACTGTTTGAAGCACAGACATCAAATGCTCTCCTTCTTTTAGCCGTCTCCAAAATACCTGAGTATTCGGAGACTTAAATCCCGTGTTCTAGTTCCCTTGCATTGCATCTGCTAATTAACAAAAGAATTCTGGGCGCTTCATGACCCTTGTTGCTGCCCCAGGCGCTGTATCCCTAGGAGGCACACGTGTTGGGTTCTAACTTTACAGACTAGGTCGGTTAGGAGCCAAAGGACTACCGAGAGTCATCAGTGGTGGAAGGGAGAAGAGACCTCAAAATTTAGCCAGCAACAAGTATGCCATCAACTGGGAACATGCTGGTTAGATTTTGATTAACCAGCCTTATTATTAAGGCACCTGGCACAGTTTACTTTGTGTAGGATTGAGGGTTTTTAATATATGCCCATCTATGTCTCAGTGGCTGTTTAGTTATAAGATAGTCTCATTTACGAAAACAAAGTAATGGATCCTTATGGAAGGATTCGGTTGCAATTTTGAAAAGAGATGGAGAAAGAGAACTGCAAAAGCCCTTGCCATGCATATGAAGAGCAATGGACTGGGAAAATAAGCCCTTTTTTTCCTTCCCCTGTAATTCTTCTTACATAGCAGTGTTCTGAATCAGAGAGAATCACAACTGTGTGTTTGTGTGTATGCAAGCGTGTGTGTTTATACACACACACGCAGGCACTGTCCTCACAACTGCTCTTGGAAACATTTCATCATTTTTTCCCTCTTATCTTCCAAATATTAGCATTTAATGAAATACACATTTCCTTCATTTATTTTGAACCTACTCCAAAGCCAGCAAATACCAGAACCTCAAATGTTATGACAGGATAGATTCTTTATTGGTTTGTTTTCTTTTCATTCTTTCTGTTTTCACTGTGATTTTTTTTCTTTTTAAAGATTATAGACCCTTATGTTCTAACTCAAGGAGACTGGCTTCCAACTGAGGTAGACAAATATGTTCAAAAAAATGTCCCTGAGACCCATCCAATGCAGACAGCTGTGCAGCAAACAGGAAATTGAGGAAGTCAGGTTCATCAGAGACACAGGATTTCCTTCGTGGATGTTTCAGATAAAGCATCTTTAGTTTTTCCACGCTGGTTCAGTGCTGTAAAAGAACCATGAGAAAAGCAGTGAAAATATTGCTTTGTGGCTTGAAGACAGTGATGTGAAAGCAGAACTGAAAGACAAGTTCTCGTGGGGACCATCGCGCCTTGGCCATGTTGACATGATCGCTTCCAAGCAAACTCACACTTGTCTGTCTGTGGTCTGGGCTGAGAGGACATCAGCCAGCTCTGAACCAGAAGCTGTGTCACACAGGTCCGGCAGGGTAGGACTGGTTAGGATGGCCATATTTCCATATCAATGTGGTTACGCAGCTTCCACTTCAAGTTGGGCATGATCTTTGTAGTTTGAACTGCGGGTAGAGCAACCTCAGGTCTACCTCTAAAGGGCAATTTAAGTGTCCTCCTAGTTTACAATACGCCATGCTAGAGGTTTCACAGCTGGCATACTTGCATTACCGGAGCCAGCGGGTTCAGCCATCAGCACGCGAGGAGTCATTTATTATGAGAGTGACGGGGAAACACAGGTTGCTGCTGCAGAATCACTCGGCAGGTCTGAGTTCATTGCAGAACTCCGCTGAAACCTTCTCCTGTGACTTTGAAGAAGTCGCTTGACTGTTCTGTGACGGTTAATCCTGGGTGGTTAATCTTTTTTTTTTTTTTCTCCACTCATTAGTTTGTGATGGCTCTTGACGTTTCAGTGTTGGGACTAAAGAAGTGTCTGTGTAGCATCTGGTACGACGTGATCCCAAAAAAGTTTAAGGCTCCTATGAAACACTGGGAAAAATTCCATACCAGTAATTAAGAGTGTCCATGTGGCATTACTAAAGCACTTAGATGTCTGCCTGCATGACCTTAGTTTGCCTTGTTCGCCTGTTCATGCTTTTAGGTTTTGACACAGTCTTGCATTACATGATCATAGTAACAAGCAAGCAACAAGCTCATTTGGTCCAAAATGTGACGGTTCTGGAGCTGTGTTTGTATACAAGAGCTCTGCCTTGTCTCCTGGAGAAACTGAAACATGTGGAATGAATAAGGCCTGGAGGAGAAGAAAGGAAGGTCTCCCAGCACAGGTGGTTACTGAAAGCCATATGAGTAATAGAGCAACACTAAACAAGTCTTTTAAACCAACCCGTTTGCCCACATGTCCGTGTCCCCATAGCATTTCATCTCTTGCCTAGACCCAGCCCTGCCTGAGCACGGTGCTGGAGAGTGCCAGTTGCAGGGAACAAAACTGTGCTGGGGAATGCAGTAATGGCTAAAGTGTGGGGGTGATCATGAGCCAATGCGTGAGCTCACATGTTAACGCTATTTGGTTTACTGGTGTAGATGTGGTCTGGGTGATATGCACACCAAAAAAAAGCAGTAAGTGCAGAAACCATCCATCTCCGATTCAGCCGTGGTGCACCCAGGACAGGGACTCAATAGGGCATTTTAGCTAATCAAACTGTAAATCTTGTCTAAGCTTGGACCAAGAGGTTGGTACACCCCAAAAGCAGCTTTTTGCATAACAATTACTGAGCCAAAACATGCAAGATCTTAATTTGTAAGGCATATCTTTGAATGGATGTCGCCAGCCTATCAAGTTCAAAGCACATGCGGTTGACACAATGAGCACCTTGGGGTGCTCAGGAATGTGACATGACCGTTAATAGAATTATTAGTTGAAAAGAACCTATGAATTTCCTAATGCGTTTATGGAGAAACAGGTCAGTGCTTTGGAAAAATAGTCCGCTCACTAGCATTGCGTTTAAGAAACTGGAAAATAAATATTTGTATCTTGGGTAATTACATTGAATATTCATTCTGAGATCATGCCAAAACCATAGTTATTAACTTATTATATAAAACTTTATATGCATTTTAATATACATGTGAATAAATCTATAAGATTATAAAATCATCCTGCATTCTCCAGTTGCTGGGAAAAGAGACACACGGCTAGTGAGGCAGTTATCACACTGAAGCTTCGTGAGCTGTTCTAGTACATATTTTCTTCTCAAAGAAAAGGTGGGTTTTTTTTTTTCTTTTTTCTTCTGTCTTGTAAGCACATTGAATTGGTAACAGTACCTCAACCTGTCTTAGAAAACAGGTTGTCCAGACCGGGCAACCTTGCAACTGTAATGTACCCCAGAATGGGGGTCACGGACCTGAGTCGGACATTGGTCTTGCTTGGGACTTCTGTGTCTTTGCTTTATTTCTTTGTCTTTTCTATTCTTTTTTACAGTTCTGGGTAACTGCCCGCTAATTTCAGTTTCAAGAGGCCCTATTTTCTGGTTGCTTGGATAAGACAAGTTGAATTAAAACTTTGGCATAGACCTTACTTGAGAGACCAATAGAGAATTTAACTTCTGTGTTTGACAAGCTAATTGGCCAAGGTTTAAAACCATCAGTTATGCAATAAAACTGTATGTAATTAATTAAAGGCAGCTGATTATTTTCAGTCGGGCTCTGTTCCTGAAATGTCCTCCTACTCACTAATAAACTTTGTTCCTGCGGTGGTTTCTCTGAAATTAATAAACAGATTGCAAAACTAGAGTAAGTCTGCCTCACTCTTTCCTTCCCATGCTCACTAGGACACAACAGTTACCGGACTGAAAATGAAGTTTCATCCCTATAAGGTCCGTATTGCAAGCACACTATTTTTTTCTCCCTGTGGAATTGACAGGAGATGGTAGCAGTAGCTCATCAAAGGCGCCAACTGGGTTCAAGGTTGTACCAAAAATAAATATGAAAGAAGTAGAGGGTACAGCTCTACTGGATAAATATTCAGTTGAAGAAGATACTTGGTAAAAATAATTTTCGTAATAGCTGAGGAGAGTTCTTGGCTCTTTCTTGGACCTCTGCTACCGACTTGGTGCGCCTTGTGACAAATTACTTAAACTTTCTGTCCACGTCTCAGTCTGAGGAGTGACCACAAACCTCACATTGGAGCAGGGCTGGGCTGTAATGTCTCTGGTCCCTGTGCCTTAGGAGAGGAGCACTACTGCCTTCTTTCCATCTCTGGATGGAGAATAAAGCAATAGCAGGACCTGGCAGGAATGAAACCCAGTGGAGCGTAGCTTACTGTGGGGCAGAGGAATAGGCTGTGTCACTTGTTGAGGACTTTTCCAGCCCTCTGACTCTAAATGCTACATATTATGATAAATTATTGGAGGTGTAAGTAGTAATTTTTTCATTGCAAGAAAATAATATGATTAGCTCTCAGGAAGAAATTTTTTACTCTGAGAGTGGTGAGGCACCAGAACAGGTTGCCCGGGGAAGCTGTGGAGGCCCCATCCCTGAAGGTGTTCAAGGCTGGGTTGGACGGGGCTTTGAGTAATCTGGTCTACTAGAAGGTGTGCCTGGTCAGGGCAGGGGGGATGGAACTAGATGATCTTTAAGGTCCATTCCAACCTAAACCATTCTATGATTCTATGATTTTATGTCTCCCTCACGGTTTGAAACCACAGTGTAAGACACCTAAGTCAGCTTTAGAGAAAGTATTTTGTCCAACTCCCTGTGCAGTCTGCTTCAGGTGGCTGGTTTGGACCATGGTGCAGTGAGGGAAACCTGCTTTCTCCTTTGCCTCTCTAGGGCCCAAGGAGATAAACTTCCTCAGTCACTCGAACTTGTGTCTGAAGTAAGACGAATGGAAGTCAGTGAGCACCCAGGACTGAAAACAGCCCTTATTCTTGGAAAGCCTGAGGCTCTCTGGAGAAAAGACCTGACTCCGTGTATGCCTGTAGGGCACTCCAGAGAAAAGAATCCAAACCTGGCCAGAGCTCAAGTACAAACTCAGTGCTGCCCGCAGCAGTGTGGCGCAAACAGGAGTCAAACCCCACACAACTTCAACACCGGCTTAAAAATCAGGGTCAAGGTTTAGCATGTTTCTGGTGTCTTGTTGAATATTAAGCATTTATAGACTGACTTTTTTTCTTATAGCCATGCCTTCCCAAGCGGCTGTTCAAGGACAGTTTGACCTGAAAGTAAACTAATTCCTGGGCTATTTGTTGATGTATCTCATCTCATCCGCTCTTTTTAGCCATTCTATCCTCCAGTGACAAAGCGTCCCAGAGTTTGTGTGACTGACAACTTCTGGGCACAGGCTGATCTTTAGGAATTATTATTAATAGCAAACAATACCTCCATGTATGGCAGACTAAACAAGCCACTCTTGTTCTCTAATATATTCATGTATCAATGTTGGATGTTTGAAGGTTTTTTTTTTTACTATTCTCTCTGCAAAGTGAGTGTGGGGCCTGATTCAGTGGAAGGCAGTATAGAAGCTAACTTGTTTACTTTGACCGATTTTACTTGTAGACTGTGTTTCCAAAGAAGCCCTTTGTAACTAATAACTCTTCACTGCAACCCTGAAGGGCTCGCAGGTTATGGGATGGTGGATTATAGGAGAGGGTGGGTGGGAAAAAGTCAATAATAATACCAATAAAAAAGCCATCTTTCTGATCAAAGCAGAAAATGCTTGAATAAAGATTATATTAAAAAAGAAAAATGTAGAGGTCTTGTTAAAACCTTTGGGTTACTGTCCAGTTATGTGGATTTTCCCTCTAGTGCTTATTCTGGCATTCATTAAACCCTGATAAGTTACATAGAAACACTGAAAGAATGATTAGAAATGCTATGTGTGAATAATAGAATTGCTTAAAGGGAAATGGAAATTCTTAAAGGGAAATGCATACTGACATGGAAAGTGAACTTGTGTAATTTTCTCATTGTCCAGGGTTATTATCTTATTCCTCTTTTTTGTGGGTGTTGAATTTGTATGCTTTTATATTCACAGTTTGGGGGCTGCTTAGGAAAATAATATTGCCTTTTGCTTAGCTCCAGTGGGAGGCAGATGTGCTGAAGGTCTTTCAAAAAGCAAAGTCTCTTTTTTCAGGTGCCTTTCTGTGAAAGGGTTAGGCTACAGTTTGGGGATGAAGCAAAAAAACCCCCAAAAAACAACAAAAATTCCCACCCAAAACAAGCCAGCAGCCCTAACTCAAAGCCAACCCAGTTCCTTCCTCAAAGCTGTCTGTGTGACCCTTTGCAAGGAGCACGTGGTGGCTTGGCCTGGAGTGAACATGGGGCCACATCTCCTCAGCTGTTTGATGTCTTTACCTCAAGGTGACCTCTTCACTAGGACTCGGTGCCAGCCTAAGCTCGGCTACTTCAACTGTGATCATCTAGAAGTGAAGTCAGGGTGACCTTGGGTCTGTTGGTGAAAGACTGTATGAATGTTCCCTGGCAAAAGATATGTCTAAATCTTAAATAACTTTGTTATAACTTTGTTTGACATCAGGCACCCAATTCTTTGTGTCTCTCTGGAAATCTCAGTCTGTGACTTGGAGTGTCTGGGGAAGGTAAATTCTTCCCACTTGTCAGATGTGTCAAAGAACTTGAACGTATTAGCAGAAGTCTGATGGAGGACCTAGGAGGAAAAGAAGTTTTGAAGTGAGAAATAAAAGTGGATTGTACCAGCAGCTGAGCAACCTTAATGCTGGATTGCTTGAACTGCAAGAGCAAAAGTCCAGCATGCAAATCCTTTTATGCTACTCACGGACTCACAGAATTTTCAGAGTTGGAAGGGACCTCTAGACATCATCTAGTCCAGCTCCCCTGCTGACGCAGGAATGCCTAGAGCACATTACTCAGGACTGCATCCAGGCGGGGCTTGAAAATCTCCAGAGAAGGGGACTCCACAACCTCCCTGGGCAGCCTGTTCCAGTGCTTGGTCACCCTCACCCTAAAGAAGTTTTTCCTTATGTTTGAATGGAACTTCCCATGTTCCCACTTTTGCCCGTTGCCCCTCGTCCTGTCCCTGGGAACCACTGAAAAGAGTCTGCCTCCATCCTCCTCCAACCCACCCTTTAGATATTTAGAAGCAAGCATTCGAGCAAGCCCAGAGCAGAGCCCGAAAACTTACTGTAGTTGGTCTGGTCTTGATTTTCCTCTCCATCCTCTAGTGCTCTCAGGGGGAAAGTCCTTATACTTCAGACCCTTTTCCACAGGTTGGCTGTTTCGTGGTTAGCAGGTCCAATAGGGTCCATCTTGGCATGGCAAGGACATAGCACTATCTTGCCAACAGGACTGACGAGGGAACACTTTGTGTTGCAGGAAACGACGCAGCCAGCACCTTCAGGAAGCTTTTTGCTTGAGTAAGGGTTTATTGCCTGCTTACTTGGTGTTTCTCTTTAAACAATCAAAGTGTTAGTGCCCGCAATGTCAAGCACTGGAAGGTTAAATCAAAATTAAGTTGTTGCCGCAAGAACATGTTATATTCCTTTTCTTTACTCTTCATGTTACAGAAATAATATATTAGCACTGCAGAGGCTCAGGCAGAGGGGAACAGAACTGATCCTGTGGTTGAATTATGAAGTCAAGCTATAAAAGCCCTAATCTAAACTGTGGGATAACGAGATGTGAGGGGATTTTCTGAGGTCCACTGCTGATCACATCATGTTTGTTTAGTAAGATGGGAGTGTTTTCACTAAGATAAAAGCATAGATTTCATCAAGAGAAGTTTCAAAAACAACCTTCAATACTTTAAGCCACAGTGATTTAATAGGACACGGACAAGTATTTTTAGAGCCACTCTGAAGTTTTTTGCTCTGTGTAAGATACATGTGGGTATAACATTGACATGTATTTCTTTGCCAATGTTATCCAACGGAATTTGAAAAGTGTTTTTTCCTTGTATTTTCTTTTTCAACATGTGGTCAAAAAAAATCTCTAATTCAGAGGATTAAACCCTGCACCTCTGAACTCAATGACTGTGTTGACACAACCCTCAAAGAGGGATCTGTGGAGAAACTCAGGGTTCGGGGAGCTCCCAGATCCATCCACCTTTCACCTCCACAAAGACCACACAGGTGGACGATGGTGGGGTAGAAATACCTGCAGCTTCCCATGGCCAGCCAGCCCAGGTGTGCCTCACCGTCTACGAAGCTTTCAGGCAGACTGGGGCTCACCTCATCACATGTGCTCTGAAAGTGGGTTTTCCGTTGTTCCTGGGGCCGTTCATTGCCAGTTTATTGTTGCTGCGGGCTGTGGGTCAGGTCTTGGGGGAGACTTTGTGGTGTGCTAAGGAGAAGGCATAGATGTATCCTGAATGTCATGGTTAGGGTTAGAATAGCTTGCTTTTTCAAAGAGAAATTCAAGTTCTACTCAAAAGATTCATCTTGACTAACTGGAATAATTTATCTCACCCTAAAATTGGTATCTAAGATGCATAAATGTCCCTTGCAAGGTGTTGATTTCTCTCAGCTGAAGGAGCCACGCTCAGCCTTAGATGCTCATGTCTAAACATTTAAACATCCAAGCTAGATAAGAAGCAAGACCTAAGGGACTTTCAGAAAGAAAGAATTGCATGGAGACTATTTCCTTTGTGGTCAATAGAGGTGTTCTCTGAACTGGTTTTGTAAGACTCCATCATAATTTGGTTGATGAAAATATAGTAAAGCAAAACCATGGCCTTCTGAGGATGGCACCAGGCATCAAGGCTAGGTTTTCCAGGGAGATCTAGAAGAGAAATTCACTCCCTCTGACTGAAATTTCCTGGTAGTGGCTAGATTCACTGTTAGATCTCCCATCTAGTGGTGGATGTGAAAGAAAAACATATATGGGCAATGTAACAGTGGGTCTGATTTTTTGCCTCAGTCATTATGTGGCGGGTATGTTTTGTGCAGTATGTCAATACCTAGGTTTGTGTAATTTTAGTGTTGGGTTTTTTTAAATCTTTTTCAAGCTTTTGAGATCAAATTTAATTTTTTCCAGTTTTATTTAGAAAAGTCCATCTATTTTGATTTCACATGCAAACTTGAGTTTTCATTTTTGTGTTTAAAGGAACTTTTTCGTCTTTCTTTGTTTCCCTTGTCATTCTTTTTTTCACTGAAAGTAATAGTAAAAGGAATACCAAGATAACAGTCCTACAAGTATTATTTGAAATTAAATACAACTGATGATTTTAAAATACTTATTTTGTGAAAAAATCAGAAAATTAAATATTGATGTGAATTTTTTTAATTTTCCAAACTAGGAGATGGTCCTGTGAGCATGAACACCTGGGAACTGTGATTTCTTTCATTTTTGTCTTTTATGACTGATTGATATTGAAGAAATTGAAAGCTCTGAAGGAATCTTTTCCTTCAGCTTAAAAACTTGAGGTTGGAAGGGGTTTTACTATCAAAAGATGTTTTTAAGATATCTCTTCTAACCCCTTTAAGTGAAGATGGTAAGTGAACTAAAAAATACTAGGATACATGAAGGCAGAGGTAGAGGAACACCCATGATGTGACTGCATAAGTCTTGCTTCCACAAGAAATACAGTTGACTCATTTTCAACAAAAAGGAAAAAAAAAAAAAAGGATTTCATTACCCATTTTAAAATAACAGAGCTCATCATATCCTAGTACAAAAACATGTCTGTATTTTTGAAGGACTGATGTGCCATCCCTGACCTACATGTGCTCTTAACCCCAGCACTGTCCTTCCTCCTGTTTCACAAAGCTGAAATTACGCGTTGTGTTAGAACCCAGGGATGACTACACCCCAAAATGAGGTGACTTTTCATCTGAGGAAGCCTCGGAAGACCTAGTTTTCAACCTCTTGCCAGCTGCATTATGTCTGTCTTGACCCCAGGGATATCAGAGGGAAACCTCATGTGCAGGTTCACTTATGTCTTCCTGAATCTCCCAGACAGAAATCACCGGTATCAGGGAGCGTGTATGTGCACTGCAGCCAAAGGGAGTGGAGGTTCCTTGCTGCAAGTCTTTATTTCATTTACCCAGTGTCTCTTTACTCTCACCAGCTTGCACTGAGGCTGTTAACTAGTTTCCCTCCCATCCCCGAAGCAGGCTAATTGAATGACAAATTTTAAGGAGATTGGGCTATTGCAGCAATGCATTGAGTTGATTGGTTGAACGGAAGAAAAGCTCCTTCTGTGGCCATCACATTTACGCAAAAGTTGGGCAGCGTTAAATAATTCTGCTCGCTATTTTGTAAACTGGTACCGTTCTTAGTTTTCCTGCAAGTTATTGCCAAAACTACCTTAAGTGTGTATATTAAATGAATGTACACGTGATGTGTCATGGAATACCTGACTAAAGTATGCATACGTATATATATATATATATATTTAAATTTCAAGGTAATAGATGGTAGATGGATAATAGGATTCTGCTGTCTCTGATGTACTGAAATAGCGAAGATATCTCTTTTCTCCTGCTTCCGCAATCCCTCTGGTCACCATCACCCCCCTGCAATCCAGTGATCTAAAAACCAAGGACTGGCGGTGACAAAGCATCAGGGGGAGGTTAAAATCCGTGTGGCATGTGACATAGAGAAAAGGTCACATTGCCCTGCATCAGCCCTCTCTTAAGTCAAGTTAATTAATGGTTCTTTTTTTTTCTAATTCAACTGGATGGGCCTCCAGGCAAAGTGCTATTTGTAACGACACCGCATTCTGGAGTCACCCAGCCTGACGCTGGCTATGCCCCTGCACGTCCCCATGTCTTCAGGCCAGGAGGCATCAGCTCAGCTGTCCACTCACTTTTCAGGTGTGCGTATTGCTCCCAAGTCACCTGGGAAAGGGTGATAATGAGCCGGATCTAGGTGGCTTTCCATAGAAAGTCCAAACATTAGCATGAGTACTGTGCAGCAAAGCAGACAGAAGATGCAAAAAAGGTCTCAGATGAGAGGCCACAATAATTTCAGTCTTCTCTGTTGTGGATACACAATGGAATCCTGTCCACAGCAAGCAAAAGAGCCACCAGTGGAGCATCTAAAGAGGAAGGGAGACTGAAATATACGGCCAACATGTGTCCGTGTTGTGAGGGCAGCTCTCAGGCTGGGCAGCAGTACCTGCCTCTCTCATCAGCTCTACCTCCACCTCGGCTGGGAGGTGTGCTCCTGCCCTGTCCCTTGTGTGCTTGTGCACAGGCGTACGTTGGCTGAGGTGATGTTCCTGACACTGGACCTGGTTGGAGTCCTACCGAGAGGTCTGACCTCATGCTCCCGCTATTCTTGCTCCCTGCGAGAACACAGCCTTGGCCCACGCTTCCGACTCCTGCTGGCATTGATGTCTGCTGTGGACCAGCCCTGTCTGTCTCTGAGCCTGTGAATGTTTCTGTGCACACCATGCCGTGTGGTTAAAAGAAACAGCAAGAGCTTTAGTGAGGTTCGCAGTTCTCAGCCAAGGCAAAGGCAGACAGCAGATTGTTCTCTCCAAAAGCCACTGGTGGCAGAGTGCTGGTGGTGTAACCACTCCTCATCTCATCCCATCCCACTCTTCTTCCTGTATTTCCTCAGTGCCTCTGTAAGAAGGATTTCCACAGCTAGTTTGTTTTTGTGAGGCTTTATGCACACGTTTCACCCGCTGTTTCTCAGAGCATCTTGGCTAGCGAGATACCAGTGCATGATGAGTTGAGGAGGGGACTTATTTGATGGCATCGTTCATCAGACTATTTCCCACAGTTACATGAGGCCATAACCTCACTGAACTCAAAGATTTCGACAGACTATTAAAGACCAGAGTTGGGTGCAGCTGCATCAACCCAGAGAGGCTCTAGCTGAGTAGAGACAGGAAATTATTCCCAGGTTTGCTCTTGTGGTGACTCCAATCCTCCCAAACCCATCCTCCCAAACCCATCCTCCCTGTATTAATTAAGGTGCAGTGGGTAGGCATGTCTCTCTTCGGCTGCTGTTAATCTATTGTTCATTTCCAGCAGGCAGATAACAGCTAGGAGGTGACTAGATTGTCCCTTCCTTCTCTTCCACTCAAGTTTGAAGCCTGCTTTTGCAACAAACGGAAGGCACACAGCAACAACTTTGTTTCCTGCCTCAAATTGTTTTTCTCCACTCAAAATATTTTTCTGGTGCAAGAAAACATCAACTCCAGCCTCGTAAACTGCTGAGTGAACAGTAATAGTTTGTTTACAGCAAGTGGGCAGCAACTTAAAAAGATCTACGCAAAAAAATTCAGCAACCTTCAACGGTACCAGAAAAAGGCCAAATATTTCAAACAACGTCTGCTTGGTCTTCGCCTCTGGGCGCGAACTGTTGTCTTGAAGGTGCCCAGAATTAATACTGGCTGCAGGTTTCCCTGTTCATTTCCTTCGGCTCGAGACACATCTCTAACTGACGCGGCCTGTGCCCTTTGTTAAATTTTGCAGGTAATTTTGTGGTCACAGCAGCGCTCTCCGGGGGCAGACGTTAACGTGGAGAGGGGCTATGCCCATGCTAAAATAAATAAAGCGGTGGCAGGCCACAGACGTGGAAACACAATCCTCTGCTCTGCAAAAACAGTTACAACAGCCCCTGGCATGTTTTTGTCCTGGGCCAATTAACGCTCTCCCAAATGATTCTTGGGTGCAGTTTGGGAGTTAACGTGTGCCAAGGAACATTCCCAGTTGGTCTGTGGGATGAATCCATCCTGTTTTGAAAGCTGGGAGAATTTAATAGGTGAACACAGCCAGACCATGTCAGTTGGCCTCCGTGTCTGGGAATACTCCTGGGTGCATTTAATTTACTAGTGAAGATGTAGCCAGAATGTCTCTTCAGGACCATTCATTACTTATATATCTGTGTTGAAGTCGATGTTTTTTGCACCAGTCTGATTGTATCCCACTGCCTCTGGTTTTAAAGCTCTTATTTTTTCTTTTGGCTGCTGTAGCTGATCTGGGACGTGATCTGCTGTCTTCATAAATCTGCGCTGAGTCGGTTTACTCAGTCTTCAAAGATGTTCAGATTCCAAGAGCTGCTGTGGTTTTTTTCCACTCTGAGGTGATTAAGCAACACTGATTACAGTCAACTAAAAGGCATCCTTTCTCTTTTGCAGCCTATGTTAATATTTTTCAACAGTTTTTCATTCTTTTTGACCTTTTTAGTTACTCTCTGATACGTTTATATAGTCAGCACAGCCGTTGCTGACTCTGTGCAGGTATTGACAGGAAGAATCTGCTGGTGGTCACCTAATTTTTAACTGTACCAGTGCTCCTGAACTGCTTGGAGTAGGATATTTCTCATGAGAACAGTGGGTGCTACCGCTCTGCACAATGTAGCTGCAAAGATCTCAAACCTTCTGACTACTTTTGCGCTGGTTAACTACGAAGCACCAGAGCCAATTTTATGGCCCTAGGGTCGACTTTCAGCGCGGCCACATGCACATTTATTAAACTCCCTTTTCCTCCAGACCAGACTGGTTGCATCCAAACTGGAACGGTTGCAGACCACACTAACCCTCAGACAGCTCCTAGACGTTGTTTTGGTCAGTGTTAGTTGACCTAGACAAAAAAAACATGCCAAGCATTGTTCTAGGAATGTAAACTATGTGTGACTGAGTACCAGGGCTAAGGCATAAGCCTTCACAAGTGTAGACATAACTTCAGAATACCTCTTTTTAAGACCAATGGAAAACTTCTTTGTCCCACTGTACATAGAGTTGAGCCTGGAAAACATATGGTTAGAGCTTTTGAGATTTTTCGGCATGGGCAGCATGTCTAACGTGCCATCCCTAACCCAACCCCAGGTGAAGAAATGTCTCTGTGGCAGTTCAGACATTTATTCTGCTTGCATGTTTCTGTCCTCTGTGAAAGAAAGAAATCCAGCCCACCAAAATCTCAGACGTTGTTGTTCCTGGCTGCAATGTTCACAGCTAGGTTCCGAGACGTTTTGTCCTTCTTCAGTCCTCATTGGCAGCACTAAGGTTGAGAGTGATTTCCTTCCCTCCTGTGGGAGAGGTTTGGTATCTGGCAGCAGGACTCTGCAAGGTCCTTACAGTTTCCCTCAAATCCTTCCTATTGATCTCTCAGGTATGGAATAAAAGCAAGAGCATTAACTAAAAATAACACCTGAGGAAGCAAAGGAAAGGGCTGAGTGATGTCTTCCCATTCTTACAGTGATTTCTACTGGTTAGGGCAGGGAGAGAACAGATGTGGGGAGTACAGGAGATGCTTGGAAAATCTTCCAAAAAGTAGTTTTCATTGATGCTACTTGCTCAAATTGTATGTAAAGGTAGAACCAGAACTATTCTGGGTCACAACATATTCTATGCAGAGACTTCTTGCACCCATCCCTCCAAGCGTTCAAGGCTAGGTTGGATGGGGCTTTGAGCAACCTTGTTTGGTGGAAGGTGTCCCTGCCCATGGCAGGGGGTTTGGAACTAGATAATCTTTAAGGTCCCTTCCAGCTCTAACCATTCTACGATTCTACACTTCTTGTAAACCTCTTTTCACTAGTTATTAAGTGGACAGAATTGATATCTCAGTTTTGGTGTTTATTCCCAAACTTACTGTGGATGGCTTGGGACTACCTGGGAAAATACTGACCTTCTGGGCCTGAATTATATGAAGAATCTGATGATTACACCAGCCTGTAGCTGCCAGGCGTTAGGAAAACTTTGTTCCCAGCAGTGAGAGAAGGTGAAGCACCAGGCTGGATTTGAAGGCTGGACCTGGTGTAGGTGCACCCTGAGCTCCCCATAGGGCTCAGTTCCTAAATGGTAAAGCTTGCTTTCTTTTCCTGCTCTCTTTCAACCCTAAGCTATCTGAGGAGTGTCTCACTGTCAGCTTTTTTGCAAGATATCAAAGGGGGAATCCTCTCTCCATAGATCTCTGGCCGTAACACTTTCCGGGCAGATAATCTTAATCCATTCTTGCTCTGGTCCGGTTTTGTCAGTCTGCGCAGATCAGCAGAATGATCACTAAATGGTGTTGTAAACATGGTTATGGTTAACCACGGTGTGCTGATCTTCCCTGACCGTCCTATTCGGTACCAGGATGCCTGGAGTTAAAATGTGGTTGTGGTGCCTCAGAGATGAGGTGCAGGCTTTGATGATACAGACTTGATCAATGTCCATATGCCCCTTAGATGCCTGCTGGATGCTTGTGCAAAGGTCAGGTGTCTTTAGTGCTCTCCCAGAAGGTTTTTAATGGAGTGAGCTGCTAGCTCTTATCCTTTCTCATAATTTTATGAGGCAGAATCCCCACTCCCCCAGGCAAGCAGCCAGCCTGCCACTAGCTATTCACTTTAAAATTATGATGAAGTCTTGAAATAAAACACGGCCATGGACAGAACCCACTAACCCTCAGTCCAAAGGTATTAAGGCTGCTGGTTGATAGAGACAATATCTAGTTCTTGGAAATGTTTCGCTTCTAGCACCTTAGATGATTAGGAATAGAGGACTAGACGAAAAAGATAATGATTCCGTATTTGCTGTGGAAATGGCAAGTGCAATTAGAATTGCCAACTGAGTTGTGATCAAAATTCTGATTAATTACTTACTGCTATTTCACAGAGAAGAAATTAGTGCGTATCTAATTGGCGTTACTGAAATGTATTCTGTGCCTCACTTGCATAAATTAAATATAAAGAACAAATCTACCGCATGCGTATGTGAGAGGGAGAAGGAGAGGGAGCAAAAGACAATGTATGATACTGGCAAGATCCTCAGCAGATGTAAATCAGGGCTGCTCTGATGAAGTCTCTGGATGGTGAAGCTTGGACCCGGGATGTTAAAACAGATACTTTTGATTTAGGTGTTTACTGAGGGTCTGCGCTATAGAAAAAGAGGAGGTCAGACTAGAGGATCACAGCAGCCTTTCTTCTAGTCTTATCGAATCTCACTGTATCAAAACCGGTCACAGCAGTATCAAATCCTATTTTCAGCTCGTGAGGCCATGGTACCAACCCCCACCATACCATCAGAGACTTTCTATCGTATGATTTTCGTTTGCTTATTTATTTCAATTTCAGCTCTGCACATGCTCTAGGCACATATACAATAATGGCAATTACACATCGTACAAAGCACATCAATAATTTTAGAATGAAAGAGAAGGAAAATGCAAAGCTGTGATTCCAGTGCTTTAATCGGCAGGACCACATTATGTCAATGAAGCAGGGACACGGAGGACTGATTAGATAAATTCCCCCTTGCAGTTCCAATGCCCGGTACTGAAGTGCCTACCATGTTCTGAAAATGAAATGTATGCATTAAAAGTGTAGCTGCATTTATTTTCCCTCTGGTGTCTTTTTGGTTTTTCTAACAAACAGAATCTTATGGAAAGGAAAAGAAAAAAAAACCAACACATCCCTAGACAGCAGCTTTGACAGTGCATTTGGTCTCTATAAAGAAGTCAACTTGGTACCTTGGCGTAGAGGGCTGTTGATGTCAGTGGGGATTAGATGAGCCTCCTCCTCCCTACTGCCCCTCAATTAAGTTTTATTCTCCAAGCAGAAATGGGAGAAAACTTGCAGAAGTGATAAAGCAAACAGACCCTCTAATTTTTCTAATCTGTGGAATTTATTATTACCTTCAAAGAGATTGTTTTCCTAAGCAGGGACCTAATTCTTCTTGCATACTGTGGGTGTAGCTGTACTGAATTTAAAGGGTCACTCCAATACTCCCACAAATTTCAATGAAATCAAGTAACTATAGTAATTGCCTTGCAGTGCCTTGCCGTTATCCTTGCCTTTCCTTACCTTTTGCTTATCCTCATTACATTGGCATGGAAGTATATGTTCTAGCCATAAAATATTCTTTTTTCTTTCTTATTCTTTTCATAATAAACTGGTGTCCCACCTCTTAAACAAATATTTCATTTCTGCCCACTTGAGTCTGAAAGGGCACAGCCATCACGAGTCAGCTGTAATGTTCTTTCTTTTCCTCTCTTCCTATCTCTGCCTCCCTTATCTCCATGATCTTCTTTTCTCTGTCTCCCTCCCCCTCCAGACAGCTTTATTAAATTCAGATCTCTACTTCTGAAGCCTCTGTGTCTGAGCGCCCTTTCCATGCGAGCCACCAAGAGCAAAAGAAAAAAAAAAAAAACAACAAAAAAAAAGGCAAGATTCCCTTATGTTCCTCTTCCCCTCAATGTCCTTGGCAGCACAGGGATCTTTTCCACAGCACATCCTTCTGGTTGGGTATTCAGGTTACAGACCACAGTGCTGCCAGAATTATTAACCCTTTTTGGACCTCAGGGAAACATAATGTGCAAGAAAATGTGAATTCATTTTTGACAACCGACAACATGTGCTTGACTTAACGTACCACCCTTTTGGGCAGGGCTTGGGCTGGAAAGTGAGATATATGTGCTGAAAGCTCTTCCCCAGGGAAATAATAGGTAATCAGAACTCCTGTGGCTTTCATGGAGAGTGGTTATAGCCCAGATGTCTTGATAAGGCAATGCAAATTTAGAACTGGGTTGGACCAATTTTCTACCTGCTGGATTAGTCTAGTACTTAGTGCTTAGTGCTTAGTGCTTAATGCTTAGTGTTTACTACGCAGTAGCTAGTGTTCAGTACTTTTAGAGTACTTGGACTCTGGAATGAGCCTTACCACGCTAGTGGGACACAAACACGAGCTACAAGGCTTCAGCCTGGTGTCCCCTATGATTGCCAGGTGAGGGTGTGAAAACTGAGCAAACCCTGCCAGGCAGGCTCTTTGTAGGCTCTTCAAACTGGCTTGGCTCTTCATGGCACTCTGGAAGCTGATGTTCTTCGACGGCCCAACTCAACAGAAAGACCCATGCAGGTTCCCGCTGAGAGCCTGCCAGCTAAGCTTTTCAATTGGTATGCCTGGAAAATGAAATATATTCTGATACTGTTGATGCTAAGGAATAAACAAGTGAAAATCATGCTTGTGCTCATCCTATGTATCTGTCTGGCAATGCTGGCATTACACCAAAGAAATAGACACAAAATTGTCCATACTGGCAATTCTCTTCATAAAAGTTAAATAATATAGACTATTATGCATGAAGGGCATCCTTTAAATGCCAGCAGGATGCCTGAGCTACGCGGCCTTTGGGAATCCTATATCGCTCTGCCTATCTTAACTCTGTTTCAGTGCTTTTTGTTTCACCGGTGCTAAAGCACTAAGAAATCTCAAAGGAACAAATCTGCTTAATGCACCTGTCTGGTTTCCTGTGCACAGCTAGCATATTCCTACACGATAGCTTTGAATGAAATTTTGTAGCAACTGAATATTTGTATGATAACCACATATTCAGGGCAATGATAAATAAATACGTAGTATCCCAACACTAAGAGTCTCAAAAAATGTTATTGACTGTCATATTTTAGGGACTGAGCATAAAGTAAGCACCCTCAACAATATTATTTTCATTTTTTTTTTTCACAACAGTCTGGAGGATTGCCCCATGTAGGAATGCAGCTTTACAATTTTATTCTCAGATAGGGTCAAAACGTCAGCTCTTTTATATTGACCTAAGCATCAAGCTGTCATCAAATAGACCACCTGGGGAAGTGACCTGCTGGGAATGCATTTTAACCATCCAAACAGAGACTTCCAAACCTTTGCAAGCTCAACTACCAGAAATTACAGGGAAAAACAGAGAACAAATGGGCTTCGGTTTTAGCCCCTTCAAGCACCATATGATGGGCCGTTACGTCTCTTTTCTGTTTCCCATTGCAGGCTGGGATGTTTTTAGACTAAACAAGTTCCCGTAACCTAAAACCCGGCCATCATTTATGGAAGTACCCTGTGCAGCATGGTTAATAAATAAAAAGTTAAGGAAAATAAAAAGACAACCTTTGCACTATTAACAAAAGACTCTTCAAAGCTATTCTTTTGCTCTGGGCTTTTACAATAATAAGCTGAAAAAATACATTAGAGAGCAGACTCCTTTCTAGCCACTTCATATTTCATTTTGCCTCTCGCTTGTCTATTTATTTTCACGTCTTTCCTGATTACTTCTCAATTGTAGAAAGACAACATTAGGCACAATGAGTTTTAAATATACTCCCTGGCCAAAATAACTCCAAGCGCTGTCTGAAATTTCAAACGGCTCACTAGTAAGCCTGGAATAAAATGCAAAGGGAGTGATGCCTACTGGTCAGAGCAGGACAGTCAGGAGCGGGTGGGTGTTTGCAGCGCTCCACCAATGCGGTTATTCTTTTTCTCCATGGGCACCATACCACGCAACCAGGATCAGTGGGGCTCTTGAGTTCATTCATGGTTATATGAAGATCAAGAACACTACCTGGTAAAGCACAAGAGGTTGTCTAGCTCCAAACCTTCTCTTTCCCTGTTGGAGCTGTTCAATCGACTTTGATGGGACCAGGAACAGGCCTTGGACTACCTAAAACAAGCACACGCGAGTATAACCACTATTTGCAAAAGTAAGCCTGAAACCATCTTGCAAGTGTGTGAAGTTAGGTATGAAAGTGTCATCAGGATCACAGATCTTCTTCAAGTAATTTTCAACCCTGGCAGCTTCTCTGGACATACTCTAAACCGGGAGTTTTGTGCTAATAATCATATAAAAGCTTAGAATGTAGATATATTATGATTTGTGGCAAAGCCCTCAGAAGCCTGATCTAACTTCATAGTTAGCCTTGCTCTGAGCAAGAGGTTGAAATAAATGACATCTAGAAATCTCTTCTGACCTATTTTTTCCTGAGATTCAATGTAGGCATGGTATTTTAGGACTTTGCCAACAGACACATTTGATTTTCTTGTAAGGGGTGTTTGAAACCAGTCTCCTTCTATACCTGCACCCGTGTTGGTTCCAGAGGTTAGAAATTAGTTTTTTAGGCTCTCATTGTGTTTGCTCAGACGTCTTTTTTTTTTACAATAAATTCTCTGTTTCTGTGCTTTCCAAGGCATTTTGTTCAATGTCCGCTCTGTTTCCTGTGGGAGCTGTACTGCTCAGCAGCAGAGCCAGCCGTGGTCTGCAGGGTGACTGCAGCAGGCTCAGGTGGGAATATCTGGATCCAGTAGCTTAGCCATCGTAGCTACAAATGCCAAATGCAGAGTTTGAGCTTTTTCAGGGTCTTTCTCAAAAAAAAATTTTGCAACCTGTTTAGATCTCTGCCAGGGACAGGGCAACTTTCTTTCTTATTTTCTAGATTAACATGGTAGTGGCTTCATCTCCCTTTTTTCTGTCTTTCTCCTTGTTCATAACTGAAGAAGACGGTTACTTTAGAGGCGTGTACTGAGCTATCATTTCCCACTTATTTCAGAATAGGAACACCTACTACCCTAGCTGTTCTGCCAGCCTTGTTGACTACATCATTATGAGTTGAGCTCATTTCATCTACCTTCAGCTGTCCAAATCCAGACCTTCAGTCCAAACTAGCTGTCCAGGTTTCCCCTATAGCCAGCAGATACCTCCAGAAGTGATACAACGCGTCCAAGGGAAAGCAGGAATGAATGACCCTCTAAAAGTCTCCCGTCTCTCTCTCTCTCTAATGATTATTGTCTAGATGAACAGCTTAGACTAGACAATTAGCTTAGGCTAGATGCTTAACATTTAGGCAGCTAAAATTAATGTGATGGATCCCATTCTATGTGCTCAGATAATGACTCTAGCCTTTGTATCTCAAATTTTAGCTCTTCAGTATGTTTTCATAGGTGTTCAGATTCTGCGCTATGCTTTCAGATTAATTTCAACTTCGAAGGCTTAAAATACTTGCCTCCCATTACTGTTCATTGTCATAAATATGTCATAGCATAATATAGATGTCTGTACCTATAATGAAATCCTTCTTCTTTAAGATTCAGCTCCATAGCCTGTACAGGACTAATATTGCTCAAAATCATCCTAATAATGTCACAGGCACTCTTGTGCTTGTGAACCTTTCTGTCATGAGCACAGGCTTTAGGACTGCATCTTCAGACAACTCAGGAACAAATAGGATTGTAACACCTTTTTTTATAACTTACTTGTGCAAAAAAAGAAACAAAGAAAGTAAGTGGACACAAGCCTGCTGATATTGTGTTCAGTTTTGGGCCCCTCACTCCAAGAAAGACATTGAGGTGCTGGAGCGTGTCCAGGGAAGGACAACGAAGTTGGTGAGGGGTCTGGAGCACAAGTCTTCTGAGGAGCAGCTGAGGGAACTGGGGTTGTTCAGCCTGGAGAAAAGGAGGCTGAGGGGAGACCTTCTCGCTCTCTACAACTACCTGAAAGAAGGGTGTAGCGAGGTGGGGGTCAGTCTCTTCTCCCAAGTAAAAGGCGATAGGACAAGAGGAAACGGCCTCAAGTTGCACCAGGGGAGGTTTAGATTGCATATTAGGAACAATTTCTTCACCAAAATGGTCATCAAAGTGGTGAAGTCCCAATAGCTGGAGGTATTTCAAAGCCGGGTAGACGTGGTGCTGAGGGACATGGTTTAGTGGTGGGTTTGGCAGTGTAAGGTTGATGGTTGGACTCGACGATCTTAAAGGTCCCTTCCAACCTAGGGGATTCTGTGATTCTATGATAACAGGATGTTGGTGGCATTGAGCAGGATGGGGAGAGAGCTCAAGAAGTCACCTCACACATTCATTTACTCCAAAGCATTATCTATATTTACAGTGCTCCTGAGAGAAATTAACATAACCTGTTAAAAAAATTCTTCCGTCGTGTTCATTCCACCAGGTTCTTAATTGGTTTATTTCAAGGCCTCGCTATTTATTTATTTATTATTAACTGGAAAAATGTCTTTCTAATTTCTAACCTAAACCTTCCTGCTGAAAATATTAACACTTTTTTTTTTTTTTCTTCTCTCTGCACTGAACATGGGAAACCAGCCTTCCTTCCTTCCTGATCATTTTCATGAAGCTTCTGTAAACTAATTATACCCTTTAATGTACTAATTGAAATGTCTGCAGTCTTTCTGGGCTGAACTTGGGATATTTGAAATATGTTTGTTTAAATGGTGTATCTGGGGGGGAAAAAAAGGCTTTTCAATAAAATAATTTTACAGAAAAAATTTACATAGTCCAAAAAATCATAATTTCTCAGGTAAAGCTGAAAACTTAGTAAAATTTTGCTATTCAGTCAAATTGTTGGATTTGTTAATCAACAAAGAAAAGGGAAAACAATTTTAGGGCAAATGCTGAACTTTGTTGTGTCCTCTCCTTCACCTATGTCTTATAAAAATAATTGCCATTTTAAGCTTAATTCTAACCCAAATACTTCCAAAACCTGCAGGTATTTGGTGTTTTCCTTCTGGCCCACTTTTAATGGAAAATCATTTGGTCTCTTTGTGAGTCTGTTCCCAGGCCCAAAGAACTGTTCTCATTGGGAAGAAATGATAATAATAATACTAAAGTGGAGTTCCCTGCAAATTTTATTTTGAGGCAGTTCATTTTATCCTATAAATTTATTTTTGCAGAAGAAAAGGATGATTTGTCTTTGCAGTGACTGCGGGCCAAGGAGGGAAAGAGAAGCTGAGAACCTTCCCGTCCATAACAAAAACTGGCAGCGATGGTCTTAATAGAGTTCAAGTTTATTTGACTAATTCTTTCACCACTTGTCAGAGAACATACTTTTGTTTGCAGTAACAAACCGAGCTCTTTCCTCCCCCATTTCTCCAGTGAGTAGCGCAAGCACTTGTGTGGAGCACACATTACCGCTAACCGTTATGATGTTTGCTGTCAAACTCATTTATTTATGCAACCGCTGTGGAAAGGCCTGGGGCCCATAAGCAGCCCTGAAAGATTTCAGAGCCCTGGTGTGGGGTCATGAAAGGGAAAGTGAGGGGGAGGGCGAGGCCTCCACTGGTTATGAGAAAGGAACTGACACAGGAAATGGTCACATATGGCACAGATTTATTGTGTCCGGGACTTCCCATTCAAAACTCATTATATCCACAGCTCAGAGCAGTGCATGGCACGGCCACGTTCGTTTTTAGGTCTGGCGTCTGATGAAATCGCCGTTCTGCTGCCGGGTGGCGGTGGTAGTTTTATCATTCCTTGGCCAGAGAGATGGTGGGTGACTGGAACCGCCTCGGCCAAGGCTCTGCTGTTCGCTGCCCCTCGCCTGTATGTTGAGCCCTGGGTATCAGTTTGACTGAAGCTTCGGTCAATGGGGTTGCTGGTCAGGAGGAGAGCAAAACCCTTCGGCTTTAAATACAGCTAAAGGAAACCAAGATGGTCTTAAGGGGAACCATGATGGGAAAAGCTTTGGTAGTGACACGAGAAACAAATTGATACTTGCAGAACAGCATGTTTTGTTTTTTTTTTTTAAAAGTGAAATAATCTGGACCAAAAGATGTTTCGCTTTGCGTTTTTCTCTTTTGATCATCTTTCCTGGGAGACAGCATCCGTCTCACACCCAGCTATTTGCTCTTTGAATGATGGTTAATGACTTCAAGAGGTTTGTGGGAATAGTTTATATTATCTGCTTCATGAGAGCATCTCAAAACTCCAGTCAAGGCCCTGGGTCCTATTTTGGTAGGTGCTGTACAAAAAGCCATTATTTCCACCCCATAGCTGTGTATTGCTAGCCCTCGGGAAGGCTATGGAGACCCAAATTTTCTCACCCATGCTGTCGTATGAGGGTTCACTCTGTGCCGTTCACCCCAGTCCCATGCCACACTTTTGCTTGCATCACACTAGGGTTTAAGGTAATGACTCCTTCATTCTCCTTCATTTAGGGTTACAGTTTAAGGGTGCTTAATTTACCGTACTTTTGGGGACTCTCTAAAAATGCACAGAATCATGAAGTATAGCTCAATTGCGCTGTTTAATCCTTTTTGTCTCCATGGGCAATATAGTGTCAGGTAATGCTTCTTTTGTCACCTTATTGGATTTGTCCCCTAAATAAGCATTATGGGAACTTTGTGTTGTCAGGATGGCTAAAATGACTGAAGTTCCCTACTCGTTAATGATAATGTGGACAAAAATCCTCTTTAATTGTGTCTTTCTGATTAAGTTTAATAAAATGATAGAAAAGGTGCTCTGGGGCAGTGCTGACAATAGCAGGAATGAGCCCAACATCTGCCTCTGCTGAGACAAGCAGCACTAGGGTATGGACACTGGAACTTCCCGGTCACTCCTGCTACATCAAGAGAACAGCTCCAAACCTGGTTTGGTCCCAGGCAACCCAGCAGTGTCCGAAACAATTTCTGGACAGCTTCCAGAAATTAGCACAAGTCAGGAGCCAGTCCAAAACGGCAGTTTGGAGGTGGCCACCATCTTTTGGAGGGTCAGTGACTTTCATACTATGAGAGTGCCATGCCAGTTGGCCTCAGGGACAAGGAACAGGCCTTGGCACTGGTTATGTTATTATTTTTGATGCATACAATGCCGTAGCAGCTCATTTCCGGCCTAGTCTTCTGAGCACGGACAGCCAAGGTATTTCCAGGTGTGGTCACCTTTTGATGGCAGCAGGGCATTTGAGAAGTTCTGTGGCACTGTAAGTAACATCCCTTAATTCAACCATGACACAAGGCCTGGGCTGGACAACCTCACTAAAGGGCACTTCAGATTTACCAAGCCACCTCTGTTGAGAGGGCTCAAGATACATTCTCCTGGCTAGGTTATTCTCCTCCCCAGCTTTTCAAAGTTTTGTGAGACAGGTTTGATATTTTGTCTCAAGTACAAAAGACCAAAGATAATCTCTCTGCCTGAACTGGTTCCTGACCTGTAAATCACTGAAAGGCTTGAGGAACATTTTAGGTGAACATTGCTATATGCATGCTTTATTCCCATACTCTTTCCAGGTGACTCTTTTCAATCACTGCTGGAGAGCATCCTGGCCTCGGTGGGCTTCTGGTCTCTCTTGTTAAGACTTTACTTGTGCACTTATGCTTTAAGGTCAAGAATGAGTTATTACTATAGTCTCTGGGATCTGGAAAACTGCGATTTTTTGTTCATAACTTGGAAAGATAAACTATCTACCACCTGTAACATACGCGCCTTACCTTTCAGGCATGAGAGAGTTCTGAAGGGTTGGTGCTAGCATAAAAATATATAAATCCGTATGAAAGATGCAAATAATGCTTGATTTCACAGCGAATAAATACTAACAATGTGTGTTTCCATATTAACGCACGCAAACAATGAACGCAAGAACAAATACTTCATGTACTACACCTGTTTTACTATGGATTTGTATGTGAAAGGGAAGGGCCAATGTAGGTCCTGTGGTGTCTAACAAGAGTGAGCTTACACTACAGTTTTTCCTTTTGGTGGGAGCACTAATAACTTGAGCACCTACTTTAACAAAACTTGTAGGAACATAGTATCTTTGAGTCCACAAATGTGTCTGAAATTGGCCAGGGGCTACAAAGTTTTTTATGGAGGAATGACAACCAGAAGAGCGTAAAACCCCACACAGTGTGATGTTATGAGACTCATTTCCTTCCAAAATCATTTTCTCTAAAAGAAGGAATTAACAGCCTAAAGCAACTGCTCCATTTTTATTTACACAGTCCCTGCTATGAGTATATATGAGTCTGGAGAAGAGAAGGTTGAGGGGAGACCTTCTTGCTCTCTACAACTCCCTGAAAGGAGACTGTAGTGAGATGGGCACCGATCTCTTCTCCCAAGTAACATGCGATAGGACAAGAGGAAACGGGTTCAAGTTGCACCAGGGGAGGTTTAGGCTGGACATTAGGAAAAAACTTTTCACTGAAAGAGTTATCAAGCATTGGACCAGGCTGCCCAGGGAGGTGGTTGAGTCACCATCCCTAGAGGTGTTTAACAGTCGTGTAGATGTGGTGCTTGGAGACATGGTTTAGTGGCAGCCCTGGTAGAGTAGGGTCAATGGTTGGACCGGATGATCTTAAAGGTCTTTTCCAACCTAAACGATTCTATGATTCTATGATTCTATTATTCTCTATGTAGGTATGTGTATCTCACACATGTACGTACACAAATACACGCGCAAGCACACGTGCCACCATGCATTCCTATGCCTGTGTTCTCAACCCACACCTTGCGGGAAACCCGCCACAAATAAGTTACTGGCCACTGCATAGCTGTGTGTTTATCCCCCATGGGAATACTGCTAAAATTCATTGAGTGATATCCCTAATTTACGGTCAGTGGGATTTCTAAAATCGACCGAATCCACTGAAGTTGGTGGGTTTGTTTTTGCCTGCCTACGTAAAGATTTCCGAGATCAGTGTCTGCAGAGCCATTGCTTTCCAAGGACGAGTGCGTAGGCACGAGGACCCTGTGCCAGGGATTAGACAGGAGAAATGGGGCCAAAATTATATGTGGGGAACATATGAACTCAAGAAACTTAGAAAATCTTTTGTACAGAGAAAAAGACTGACCTCAGAATAATTTACCTCTGCTAGATTTCTAAGGTCCTATTGCTGGGCCCTTTTTTTTTTTTACTTCACATTTGAATGTCAGCAGGTCAAAAGGAACAGTTAATACTGATGAATATTTCCCCCTCAGCAAAGATACGTGCTGGCCAGCCCAAGGCCAATGAATCGCAATTTCTAAACAGTGTCCCATTTATCTCTCCCCTCCCCCTTTCTCCCCTACGTGCTTTTATATTTTTGTAACTATAATTGTAGTTAAATTAGAAATAACTGACGGGCAAATCCAGTCGAATGGAAAGAAAATTGCAGGAGATTTATTTTATTTTGATAAAAAACTGACGTTGCCTTTTGTTTTTGTCAAAAAATGACTATATCTTTCTTTGTACCATGAATTGTGAAATCTATCATGAAATGGGTAAAAATTATTGAAGGAAATGGTGGTGTTAACCTGAAGGGGAAAATCATTAATGTTGATGTATTTCATTCAATTTTAAANCCTTACCTTTCAGGCATGAGAGAGTTCTGAAGGGTTGGTGCTAGCATAAAAATATATAAATCCGTATGAAAGATGCAAATAATGCTTGATTTCACAGCGAATAAATACTAACAATGTGTGTTTCCATATTAACGCACGCAAACAATGAACGCAAGAACAAATACTTCATGTACTACACCTGTTTTACTATGGATTTGTATGTGAAAGGGAAGGGCCAATGTAGGTCCTGTGGTGTCTAACAAGAGTGAGCTTACACTACAGTTTTTCCTTTTGGTGGGAGCACTAATAACTTGAGCACCTACTTTAACAAAACTTGTAGGAACATAGTATCTTTGAGTCCACAAATGTGTCTGAAATTGGCCAGGGGCTACAAAGTTTTTTATGGAGGAATGACAACCAGAAGAGCGTAAAACCCCACACAGTGTGATGTTATGAGACTCATTTCCTTCCAAAATCATTTTCTCTAAAAGAAGGAATTAACAGCCTAAAGCAACTGCTCCATTTTTATTTACACAGTCCCTGCTATGAGTATATATGAGTCTGGAGAAGAGAAGGTTGAGGGGAGACCTTCTTGCTCTCTACAACTCCCTGAAAGGAGACTGTAGTGAGATGGGCACCGATCTCTTCTCCCAAGTAACATGCGATAGGACAAGAGGAAACGGGTTCAAGTTGCACCAGGGGAGGTTTAGGCTGGACATTAGGAAAAAACTTTTCACTGAAAGAGTTATCAAGCATTGGACCAGGCTGCCCAGGGAGGTGGTTGAGTCACCATCCCTAGAGGTGTTTAACAGTCGTGTAGATGTGGTGCTTGGAGACATGGTTTAGTGGCAGCCCTGGTAGAGTAGGGTCAATGGTTGGACCGGATGATCTTAAAGGTCTTTTCCAACCTAAACGATTCTATGATTCTATGATTCTATTATTCTCTATGTAGGTATGTGTATCTCACACATGTACGTACACAAATACACGCGCAAGCACACGTGCCTCCATGCATTCCTATGCCTGTGTTCTCAACCCACACCTTGCGGGAAACCCGCCACAAATAAGTTACTGGCCACTGCATAGCTGTGTGTTTATCCCCCATGGGAATACTGCTAAAATTCATTGAGTGATATCCCTAATTTACGGTCAGTGGGATTTCTAAAATCGACCGAATCCACTGAAGTTGGTGGGTTTGTTTTTGCCTGCCTACGTAAAGATTTCCGAGATCAGTGTCTGCAGAGCCATTGCTTTCCAAGGACGAGTGCGTAGGCACGAGGACCCTGTGCCAGGGATTAGACAGGAGAAATGGGGCCAAAATTATATGTGGGGAACATATGAACTCAAGAAACTTAGAAAATCTTTTGTACAGAGAAAAAGACTGACCTCAGAATAATTTACCTCTGCTAGATTTCTAAGGTCCTATTGCTGGGCCCTTTTTTTTTTTTACTTCACATTTGAATGTCAGCAGGTCAAAAGGAACAGTTAATACTGATGAATATTTCCCCCTCAGCAAAGATACGTGCTGGCCAGCCCAAGGCCAATGAATCGCAATTTCTAAACAGTGTCCCATTTATCTCTCCCCTCCCCCTTTCTCCCCTACGTGCTTTTATATTTTTGTAACTATAATTGTAGTTAAATTAGAAATAACTGACGGGCAAATCCAGTCGAATGGAAAGAAAATTGCAGGAGATTTATTTTATTTTGATAAAAAACTGACGTTGCCTTTTGTTTTTGTCAAAAAATGACTATATCTTTCTTTGTACCATGAATTGTGAAATCTATCATGAAATGGGTAAAAATTATTGAAGGAAATGGTGGTGTTAACCTGAAGGGGAAAATCATTAATGTTGATGTATTTCATTCAATTTTAAATGTAGAATTTATTTTATTTTATTTTATTTATTTGGCATTGGGGAACTAGGGAAAAGTCAGGAGCCTTGCAAAGGACTCTGTGTGCCTTTAAGTCAAAACATCTATTTTAAAAATACTCTTGCCTCCTTCCCTCCTGCTCTATTTTTCTAAATAAAGGATATGAGATGTTGTTGTTGGTGGTGGGTTTTTTTTCCTAAGCAAAGAGGACCCCCTTGGCGCATTTTTCTTTTCAAATGTGAAATGAGGTGGAAAATCCTCATTTCACGACAGGAAGGACAAATATTGACACAAAGTTAATATTTGTTGGGAGCCCTAGAAGCAACCTGAGTGCTAAAGTCTCGTATGGATGTATTTATGTTTGTGTGTCTATGTGTGTGTGCGCACGTATGTAATTAAACAATAAACTTGACTTGACGATAGGGAAATCTGTGGAAAACAAAGTCTGCTCTCTGAGGCTGAGGAAACAGATGGAGAGGGTGGACACACACACTCTCCACATATTATTTCTCTCTGTTTCATGCACCGAGTGGGACACGCACCCGACATGTGTGCCCATGCAAGCGCCCAACACCCCTCCCCCCTCCCCATCTTCCTCCGCTCAGGTGCACACAGCTCCTGGTGTGACCTTCAGCCTCACCCATGAATATATTTCTACAGATATGATCATCTTCTGCATCTTTGCCGCCCATTTGTAAGGTCTCCAGTTGACTCACGCTCACCAGGTTTCCCTTTCTTTTTTTCCCCTTTTTTTTCCCCGCCTCTCTCACACACGTGTGTGCGCGCGAACACACGCGCGCATACAAATATAACCTGTTCAATCTAATTTCACCCTTTGCGAGGGGATGCTTCTGGAATTTATCACTGTTATTGTTCACCGCCAATGTAAATAGCACATGTCAGCTCAATACTCAGTGGTCACTCAGTATTTATTAAGTCCTGTCCACTCTGGCCTTTTTTAGAGGAAAGCCCCGGGGCAGATTAGCTGCTGGCCCTGACACGCCGCGTCACTTATCTATTCGCATCGATTATGAGAGTCAGCTGTGGCCAGGACTCACTTTTTCCTTCTCCTCTCAGACCCCTCTTACAAGCACCCCTGCTTGGATTTTCATGAGGAAATAATCAGATTAGGGCTTCAGCAACGAGTTCATATGGAGTTCTCTTTCTCCAATGTGCTACTAACTGAATAAACGTGTTTTGTGGTAAATTGTAAATGACATTATGATTACTAAGGCCAGCATGGGTTTCATTTAAAAGTGATCGAAATTGCAGGCTGCAGAAATTGTGACTGGCAGATAAGGCCATTTGGAAGGAGACAAGCACCGACACGTGTGCGTGCATGAGTGTGTGTAGGAAACCGAGCAAACCCACTTTGCGAGGCAGGCAGGGCAAAGGAAAGTCCTGGGAAATCACAGAATACCAGCAAATCCCATTTGTAGACAAGAGAAATATCACCAGGGGGAGATGTGTGTGTGGGGGGGTTCCGGGAGAGCAGACGACGGAGATCTGTCAGCCTTCATGGGATGGCTGCCTGCTGCAGGGTGCGTCCTCCCACCGCTCCAGGACAATACCCGATGTCTCCGAGTGCAGCGTTGCCACTTCTCCTTCTGAATGAAGCCGCTGCTGCCTCTCTCTTTCCCCCCGGCACAAGCCGACAGCAAAAGACTTACACTCACAAAGCAAAAAAAAAAAGGGAAAGGCAAGAGAAAGGGAAAGAAAATGGTAAGCTGGTGTCTAGAAATATGGGCTTTTGCACAGATCCTATCTGACTTGGACGTCCTCCCTGAACAGAGCTTGACATTTATGTAATTTCATTGCTTTCCTCGGTGACGTACAGAACTAGAGCTCATTCTGGGAAAAGCTCGCAGACCTGGGTAGCGGTCTGCACATGAGGAATCCCCTTGAAATAAATCATAGGGAAGTGTCCACAGGATCCAGGCATCGAGATGTAGCTGTAAGCAGAGCCCAGAATGATTTCTCATAGTTCGTTTCTTTTCCAGGAGCCTGGTGTTTTCTTCTAGCAGTGAGTTTCACGTTATGTTTCCTTGATAAGGGGAATGCCCTTTTATTCACCCAAAACTTTATGACTCAAGGGTGTTGCTGTCCCTTTCTTTTTGTCATTAACGCCAGGCATTGCTGATCTGCCTGCACGTCCCCAAAGCTGCTGAATGAGGAACGCGGAGTTAGTTTAGACGTTGGCCGTGCCTTGCCTAACAGGTTCATGAGCACAGCTAACTAGGGAAGGAGCGGGGTCATGGAGGGAAGAAGGATTATAGCTGGCTACAGCAGCAAATTCCTCCTTTGATTTTGTTTTGAAGAGAGGAAGGAAAAACAGAAACACGCATCTTTTGCTAAGATGCTCCAGGCAGAAATGTTTATGCTTTTGGTGCCCGTATCTGAACTCATTTACTTTTATTCTCTCTTTGTAATCAGTGATGATCTCATCGTTACAGCCTGAGGCACAATTTCTCTCATCTTAAAGCAGAGACCTATATTTGGTCAGAGGGAGCAAACCCCAACTCAGAAGACTGTATGGATCTCTTCTGTATAGATCCTTCCATAAAAGTATCCTCTTGACTTGTCACCACAGACACTTGGGATGGGATTCGGTGGCAAATTCTGCCATACATGGAAGTGTCTTAGCTCCTGTCATATTCCATAAAAGTGTTACCTAAGGTGACTTTCGTACTCCCATGGATCATACGTTACATCTGCAGATGTTGTAGCTACCCAGGGAAGTCCAGGTGACATTATGCACTTGTGTTTAAGTGACAGGATCCTACTCTGGTCACTAAAGTTAGAGGATTGTAAAGGGCAATCCAGCTGACAAAACAGAGATATTTCAGGGTGAACCTCATTGCTTTCTAAACTGCTTTGTCTGTATTGATGGCTGGGGAACTAGGAGAGTTTCAGTTACCATAAATATGTGTCTAGTATAATTTCAGAGGCTGTGGGATGTCCCACCAGGCCTCCGGCTGCCACTCTTGAAGTGCATAGGTCTTCTGTAGACCCTCTGTAACATACCTCAGATACCTCAGGGCATTCCATCAGGGAGTAGATGCCTGCCCATGGGCAAGCAATTTAAACTCTGGATCCCCACTGACTGCAATGGGAACGTACGCAGTTGGAGTACACGTCAGGTTCTCCACTATTTATAGGTGTCTGAATCTGGTGCTTTCTTCTAGCTCTAAATAACTCAGTGAGGCGGTTCACCACTGGAGTAAATTAATGATGTTCTGGTCCTTTCTAGTTTTTTTGTTTGAGATACAATCCCTGTGAATGGGATGAGAGGGCTTCGTGTACCGTTAAATCGTCTTTCCAAAGATTTGCAGTCATGCCCTAATTTTTTTTACCCTGATGCAGGCTTGGAACCAGGGGAATGTGGAAGACATAAAGACATAGGGATGTAGTGGTGTGTCAGACCAAATGTCGATCTAGCATGCCCGCTCTTTCAACAGTGGCCATAATTCGATATCTAGAAAGAACAAGGCAAGTGTATATGGTACTTCTCTGTCATTCATTAGCAGTCTTCAGCCATTTTCAGCTCAAGGATGTCTTGAAGTAGATGTGGTTTCTACCTATTTAATATCCCATGTTGTCCAGGCTTCTTTTAAAACCATATAAAATTTTAGCATCAATAAACTGACTTTGAGCACTGAATGGGTAAATCAGCAGCTGTACCACAAACTGTTGAGATGACGTCTGTAACAATTCATATTTTTTTTCTCTCCCCATCTCCCTTTATTCTCTTCCAGGAATTTACAGAGATGACAGCAAGTGTATCTTCAAGCCCTCAGTACAAGGCTACTTCTGCAAACAGGCAGATCACGCAGTTGTCATCCTAGAAAACTTGGACCCCAGTATGGTCAGCCAGAGGCTGTTTCCAGTGGTAGCAATGACTGGCAGCTTTATGGACACCTTCAGTGATGCGATGTCGCATGCATCGTGTTATCCTGCAGAACATCATTCTACTTTCTTTTCCGTGTTGCCATCCACCAAACTTACTACAATTTGCTTCCCAGACCTACCACCTCTGACTTTCAGACTCTACCTCCTCAGTGGCCAAAATGCAACCAGGCTGCCCCTTGCTATATTCTACAATGAACCACTCAGCCTTCGTGTTTTCATTCAAGGGAAATATGTCTCTCCATTCCCATCTTCTTTCTCACTGAACGAAGGGGCAGGAGCCAATTACTTTAGCTTTGAGGACAATCTTCTCTATGTTCTCCTGCATGAGAAGGAACCTGTAGAAATAGTTGCTGGCCTTTCCCTTCTTGTGGCTTTCACTGTAACTGAGGCTGGTGGGGAAGAGGATGAAGCACGTACAATCCGTCGATTAGCTGATTTCTTGAAGGTTAGACACGACCAAGTCAGAGTAGTCCATCATGTACTGGGAGGTGAAAGCATGTTGAAGGCAATCTCAGACAATGCTAGCAAAAAGAAATATCACTGCCCTAACATGGCATTTTGTACAGCCTTTTACAGCAGGTCTAGCCCACAGAAAGTGGGGAGAGGACCAGTGAGTACCCAAGCTCTGCAGCCATCTGATGAGGCTGGACCATCAAGAGTGCTCATCATTGAACTTGGTGATCCACCAGGCCATCCAAGAAATGAGTTGACAAGTGACAGCTTAAAGAGCTTGGCCAGAACAATTATCAACACTCATCAGACTGGAGACCTTCAGAGAGGTCTTGGCTTGCCGGTTGACAGCTTAATGGTGACTCAGCCTGCCTTACTGTTTCCAGCAGAAGGTAACAACAGGTAAGTATCAGATGCAGTATCAGCAGTTACTGATTTACGTGTCGTGAGGCAATTCAACCACTTGATCTGCTTATTAAGATAGGGAGTAAGTTCCCCATTGACTGAAATATGACTAACCATGGTGAAACACGTTATGAAGTTTCCATGACAGAGCTATGCCCAAGTACTAGCTGGACTTCTGCGTGTGAATTACTGTGTTATTCTGCTGATGCTCACGGATCTCTGTAGCGCAGAGATGCTTTAAACCAGGAACAGAGTTCCTGGATGTTTTCCTTGAAACTATAAGGTATTGGTAAAGTCAATGTTTCTAAAGAAGTTCAGACTGCAATAGCTCTTAAGTTTTAAAAAAATAAATCTACAAATATCTATAAATTGATGTAGCACCAGAGATGTGTTATGAAAGACAGGTTGTTGCCTTAATTAACTTGCAGGTCTAAACCTTGGTTCATATACTTTTAAACTTTAAGGCCAGAAAGGACTGTTTATTCTTCTGCTTTAATCTCCTGCATGACACAGGCAGCTGCTGTTCTTTTTGATACCTCAACATTGACCTTTGGTTTTGCCTAAAATACTTATTCTAGAAAACCATCTCGTCTTGAAGATACATATTCAATATGGATATGTCCAATATATCCAGTATTGGACGTATCCAATACTACCTGAATGTGTGCCTAGATGTTGGATGCTATCCCTGGTTTTGCTGTCACGAGTACTTGCTTGCTTTCTCCTGTCAGCCTCTCTGTCTCCAGCTTCCCATGAGAGTCTCTTGTTCTTTCCTTCACTGTTACATCAGCGAGTTTCTGGGCATTGACTCTTCCTTCTCCTCCAGATACCTCCAGAGTAATCAAATCACTTAGCTGTCTGTTTTTTAATAAATTGAAAGGTTTGAGTTCTGCAGGGTGTTTCTTTTCTTCTCCGTCTCTGTTTTCTGAGTCCTTTTTGAAGTGTGTATGTCTGAAAAGCCAACAGTTTTCCTCCATATCAGTGCCACACGCAAAAGTGGTGCTAAATCCCATTTTCTACTGACAGAATTCAATGATCCCATTAGCTCATTTTTCCACAGAAACAGGAGAGCTCAAGATCCTGTTTGTTCGCTGTAGTCACGAATTCCTTTTCAGTCCTAGCTTTCCAGGACCCAGTCCATCCAGTTGTCTTGCCCAGACCCAACACACCACATGGTCTAGGTGCCCATGTTTGTTCTCTCCACAGTGAAACAGCCCACCAATGCTTCTGTGCATTTTATCTTCATGTTATTTCTTGACGTAGACAAAGCATCAGGCTAGCAGCTGATTTTGACAGAACAGCAGAGGAAACCCCTTTACTTTATAACAATTTCCCAATGGGAGCTACTTTTTGAGCTCTGCCAGTTACCTAATTCTAGGTCAGTTTTTTACGTACTAATTTTTTATTGACGCTCTGTACCAAGACTCAGTTTTTGAAGGTCATTTTTTTCCTCTTGTCCACAGCAACAAGCAACCCTTTCTGCCCTTCCTTCCTCTGTCCCAGTCTTGCTCTTTCCAGCCTTTTGCAGCCACCGTTTGCGTGGCCCAGAGGGCAGCCCTTATCTGCAGAGAAGGCTGGGAGGAGCAAGGCTGGGAAGGGAGCAGACAGCAGTGTATTTCAGCCTCAGATCCCGAATCTGTATTAAAAGCATATGGGAAATATGAAAAAGGTAATATCCCATCTGTTTGTAATAGTAGGCATGGGATTTGATGTTTGGTAACCTTATTGTGTACTCTCTTGATATTGCATAATGTTATTTTTTGATGTTGTGCACTACTGAGCCTTACCCAAGTATAAGCCTATTCCATCTATGCAAGAAAGAAATTGGATTTGTCTAAGACTTACTTTCTCTAATTAATACCATATCCTCTAACGTTTACCACTGACCCCTGTACCATTCTGATGTCTGTTGGCTGCTAGTGATACAAACTACTATTCACACGCTTAGCTTTTCTACTAGGCACCGTGTGGCTTATGGCAGTGAAGCACCCACAGCAAGGACACTGGTCTGTGACCATAGGAATCTTTGTTTTGGTTTTTGGTTTGTTTT
>VYXH01006114.1:58666-105616 GCA_013397275.1 Burhinus bistriatus | reverse complement strand
TTTTTTTTTGTTTTGTTTCGTTTCTTTTCTTTTCGTTAGGTTTTGTGGGGTTTTTTTTTTTTAAGCGGTGTTATATTAAGCACAGTGGGAAATTATTATTTGCAAGATCAAATCTTAAATCAGGGCCAAACTCTGAAGCTATACAATGTTTTTTATTAGCAGAACTAACGTCACTAGTGTCAGTGGGAGTATTTGTGTAATAGTATAGGATACTACAAAATGAGACGGCAAAAAAATGTTTCAGGAAGTTTTACATGCTGTGATAGGAAATGCTATCCTGTCTTTACGCCACCCCAAGACGTGTCGTAGCCTGCAGAGAGTGACAGGTACAGGACCCCTCATTCGGTGTCCATTATTGATGATCAGAACAAGAGGAGCAACAGCAGCTAAACTGTGGGAAAAGAAGAAGATACAGATTTTTTAGAGTAATTTCACCAGAACCCCATGAAACGCCTGTAGGTCCCTGAATGCATCAGCATAACATCATGTGGGGGGGTGGGGGGAAGCAGAGATCACCTAAAGGAGAGGACCACCCTCTTCTGTGTGCCAGGGAAGAAACCTCGTGCTTGTCTTTTTTCAGGCACAAATGACATGTTCTCCACGCTGGGGACTGCTTTCCCAGCTGGGGTTTGTCTTCCCATCTGTGCATGCTCCATGAAACCAGTTCGAGCAGCAAGGATCAGGTGAGGTCCTTAGGAAGAAGGTTTGTCCTCGGGACACGAGCAGTGTTAGCTTAAAGCCATAGATTCACTGTCTCAGTAGAGGAAGACCTGGAATGTATATTAAAGAGAATACTGACGTCACCAGATCATAGGACCAGATCAGAGATCATCCACCTTTAGCTGCTTGGGCTCCTCTGCAGCGTTATTTATTGCTCCCCATCAGTCATAGCTTTTCTGGAATTACTCACGGCTGACATTTCTGATGCAATAAGGCCACAGATAACCTGCGAAATGAAATCAGGGTTTTCCTGTTGGGACATGTAGTATCCCCACTGTCTATCTGTCTCTCTTTAGGCAGTACATGCTGGCACAGGCAAGGATAATGGAGCTGGGATTACAAGTCAGGCTAAGTATTCCCGTGTATTTTTCTGTGGAAGGAAAAGAAAAATATTTTCACCCCTGAGTCGTGCAAAATCCAATCAGGCTGTCAGATATACACAGAACCTGCTCTCCTCTCGGACCGGTCTCCCTGCGGTTTCAGACTAGCAGCTCCTCTTGCATCAAGACAACAACAAAAAGATCTTAGATGAGCAGAGACTGGGTGTTCGTCTTTGCAGCCCAGGACAGCGAGGCTGAAGGGAGCCTTGGAAACCTCGCCGTGGTCGGGTAGCAAGGCAGTGAATCTGTATATCACGTCACCAAACCTTTAAAAAAAAGGCTTGTCTTTTATAATCTGAAATGCTTGTTTACGTGACTTTAGTTTAACTCCTTTGTTAGGGTCACTTCAAGCACGGCTTATTGGTTTGTCAAGGAAAGACGGAGGTGATTGCTGTGACTGCTGTAGTCTTGCACAGCTGGAGAATCAGAGAGATGACTATCACACAGCTTTATCTTTCTGTGAATGTCTGTATATTAATATATACTGCAATGTATTTACAGATGGAAGTCTCTGTTTTGCAAAGGTTGCCTCATATCAATATAAATGTAGAAGAACACGAGAGCACAACAGCAATTTTATTGTGTGTGTTTGTGCGGGTGCCTTTGTACAAAATCAGAAATATAAAGCTGGGCAGTCATCCAGAAGCCATTTAGTCCATATCTCCACACTAGTGCAGGACGCTTTGCTCCTTCTTGATGGACCTTTAACCTGCTACAACCTGAAATCTGCAGGCATTAATCTTTCTTTATTAAGAGTTAGGTTTGGGGTATCGTGTGAAAAACGGGGTGTGTGCAGAAAATAACGGTGTTTGAGACTCACAGCAAGCAATGAAAGTGAAGCAAATCATCAAAGAACTGCTCATTCAGAGAGCAATACCCATGCAGAGGACTAAATGAGAAATTACAACGAATTCACTATGTCACACGACATGTACACAGGCAGGCAGGGTTAGAAGTCCGAACTAGATTAATTCTGATACATCCTAACCCCAAAGTGCATGGGTTTGGTAACCTCTGTGCAGGTTTCAGGCGGGCTGCTCTATGGAATTGCACAGGGTTCTAAAAGAGGGCGATGACAGCTTTTTTCCTGTGTAGGGACCCAACTTTTCCTCCAGTGGGTAGGCAAAGGCAGGATGCTAAAAATCCTGACCTCAGAGCTGAGGCTATTGCAGCACTTGAGGCTCTGTCAAGGTTTTATCTGTCACACAGCCCTGAAGTGAAGATGTGGAAAAGGTGATACTCAGGAGCTTAAACCGTAAGCTTAAAATCTCCTTAAAATTAAGGTTACATAATTGCAAGTCAGATGTCCATAGGGACACTGTAGAGGGCATACTCTTGAGTAGCATGCGTCACTCTGCCTGTTGATGCACAAGGTCCAACCTGACCTTGAACGTTTTCAGGGATGGGGCATCTACCACCTCTCTGGGCAACCTGGGCCAGGGTTTCATCACCCTCATTGTAAAAAATTTCTTCCTTATATCTGGTCTAAATCTTCCTTCTTTTAGTTTAAAGCCATTACCCCTTGTCCTATCGCTACAGGGCCTGCTAAAAGCTTTGTCCCTATCTTTCCTGTAGGACCTCTTTAAGTACTGGAAGGCTGCTATGAGGTCTACCTGGAGCCTTCTTTTCTCCAGACTGAGCAACCCCAATTCGGTCAGCCTGTCCTCATAGCAGAGGTGCTCCAGCCCTCTGATCATTTTTCTGGCCTCCTCTGGACCCGCTCCAACAGGTCCATGTCCTTCTTATGTTGGGGGCTGCAGAGCTGGATGCAGTACTCCAGGTGGGGTCTCACCAGAGCAGAGCAGAGGGGCAGAATCCCCTCCCTCGCCCTGCTGGCCACACTGCTTTTGATGCAGCCCAGGATGCGGGTGGCTTTCTGGGCTGCCAGCACACATTGCCAGTTCATGTCCAACTTTTCATCCACCAGTACCCTCAAGTCCTTCTCAGCAGGGCTGCTCTCCATCCCTTCATCCCCCAGCCTGCATGGGTACCAGGGGTTGCCCCGACCCCCATGTGGGACCCTGCGCTTGACCTTGTTGATCCTCACGTGGTTCACAGACTTTTTGGGTCTCCGTGGGAGGAAAGAGGGTTGTATTGCCATATATTCCCCATACCAGTGTGGGTGTTTGAAATGAGGGGTTTGTGTTATTAAATCTCAGTTGAAAATTAAGTGGATCAGCTCAAGAGGAGCCTTTCCCAATTCCTTGGTGTTCCCCTAGAAGTTACATATATTCGGACACACACAGGAGAGACAGAAGTGTCCCTGTTGCCTTTCTCAGAGACTGGAAAGAGATCTGGTCGCAGCGCTGGTACCCCAGTGCTGTCAGCCAAAACCTGCTTTTCTCCTGGATCCATTTTTCCCCTTAACAATTAATGGGACCTGCAGTAAAGATGATGATTTACTTGACGGGTGCACACAACACAGAGGGGCTGCCAGTCATGTCTCCGGGGGACCGATCCTTTCCCCGCGCCACCTTATTTAACATGTGAGCAGTGTCACCTCTATCAGCAGAGCTTGTTCTGGTGTGACATCCCAGTGAGTGACGGCTGTGTGGGCTCCCAGGTCAGCCTGCTTTGCTGTCGCATCGCACTTGGCTGCTGCCGTCCGTCGGATGGGAAAGGGGGAAAAATTCTTCCACATGCTTTGTTAGCAGGACCCTGGCGAGCAAGGGGTTAAATGGCTTTGGGTGCTGGGTCTCTGTGGGGGTGTATGCACGTGTATATATGTATCCGTGTATATACATACATAGATAGATATAGATATATACACACACACCTTGGTTTGGCTGTAGGACCTCGCGCCCGCAGGCCACAGTCACATTATCATCTGGAAATTGGATAACGACAGCACAATGACAAATCCAGGTTGCTTGCAATAAGGTGCTAATCCCTTTGCTTTAATATCGGAGCAGCGTGTAATGATGTTTGGACATCACTCCAGTTTACTGACGACCCCACTGGGGCCGGCAATAGAAGCGTACAACTGTCTAACAAGCCATCAGGTGACCGCCGTCGTCAAAGCAACGGAGGATGCAATCTAATCTTCCCTCCATCCCTTCCAGCTCCCAATAAGGACCAGATTATAGAAGTGGCCCATCAATGCTTGGTAACTCGAATCAATTAACGTTAATTCGCACAATGCTATGATGTATTGTGATCACTTTCATTTCGGAGAAGGGGGAAGAAATTGCTATAATTCACCTAAAATGAGGTTGTCTATGGTGCTGAGGTATTAATTGGGTGTCCATATTAAATGGAAAAGGAGCACGGTAGTGAAGGAAAAGTGGATGAGTGACTCTCTTGGCTGCTATTGACCTATCAGAAGAAGACAGTGCCCTTTTCCTTTGCTTTTATCTATTACAGTTTTCCCTATTGCGTGTCAAGTTGATGTATTATAAAAAATTCATTTGGTGACCTTTCACCCCCCTAGCAGATTAAACAATTTCACTGGGATGGCATCATTAACAGGGCCTTACATTTAATGATGATTTCTCTAAAAGGCCACGGAGATTCGATTTTAAGCTAACAGATTTATTGCACTATTATAACATATCGTAAAAAACTGTACCACCTACGGTCTGGTTTTAGGATAGAAACTGTTTAAGAGTTTATGCGGAGCTTAAAGTGGTATTACCTTGGGATACGCAGCAGCAGCAAGGCTCTGACCTCCGGCGGGATGCTGTTTACATTTAATAAAAGGCGTTTCTCCCACAGTAAACTTCAGGAGTGTGTTACGGAGGAGGCCTGGCTTAGCTCCTCGCCGCTAGCACGCAGCTTTGTAAGTCGGGGTATTTCCACTTGTCTACAGCAATTAATGGAAGTCACTAATGAATTTGGAGGATGTTTCTCTCCTATCTGACGCACGGGCTCTGTCCCTCTCCTTCTAAAGGCTCCTGGTGATCCCACCTCACCCTTGAGAGGATCCATTAAATCCCTACACTATCCCCGTTTTGATTTTTTTTAAGGTGCCTTATTACTCCAGACTGCAGGAATCTGGACTCCACCAGCTGCATCCACCAGGCAGCTGCTTGCCTTCAGCTTTTGGTGCCACTGGGATTGAAAAGTGCTAAATGAAGGTTGTCTGAGCAGGGGGGAAGACTGGCTTTATGTCTGTGTGTTCCTGGACAGCTGAGTTTATGCTCTGTGACTATATTTACTGGTTTGTAAAATGAGAAAAAAAAATACTGAAAGCTAGATTGGGAACCTTTTGGAGCTTGGACAGTCTCTAGCAAATGAAGAAATGGAGATCTGATGGTGGTAGTGCCCCAAAAAATTAATGTCAGAAGTATATCAAAAAGACTGGGAATTTTAATCAATATATACTCCAAGAGAGTATGCATTGGACCTCTTCTTCAGAACGTTTTCAGTCTAACCAAATTATCTGAGGCTTTCAACAGCCACAAAATATTCAGCTTTTAAGTAAAGCATCTTTGCTTTATGAAAGGAAACCCCCACAATGGTTAGATAAAGAAGCATGCTCCTCTTGTCCAGCCTTGCCCACAGAGGCAATGCAGTTACTTGTTCATGTTCTTGTTCCCAGTTCACCATCAACCCAGGCCCCCTTGCTCCTTCTCTGCACTACCAGATGTTCTCTTGTTAGCTTTCTGCCATCACAGCATCTGACCTCCAGGGCAGTGGACATGGCTTTGTTCAAAGCTCCCTGCTGATGCTAAATAGAATATGCATTTAGGTGCCTAAGTTTTTGAATTTTGGTCTTATTGACTCAATCTACATGAAAGATAGGAGACATCAGTAATGTCCGACACCATGAGTCCTATTTAGTCCTCATAAGGAGATATGACAAGTAATACATATTTATTGTTTCTTTGGTGTCAAGGAAAGCTGCAGCCTGCTTTCCACTGGAGTTAATTTCCTCTAGCTTTAATTTCTTTTGATAATATGGGAAAACATGGGCACCAGTGGAAAGAAAAGTAATCTTTTGGTTAGGTTTTTTGCTTAAAGTAGGAATGACACCAGACTCCTCACGGTCTTCTGGATGCTCATATCCCTCTTTCCCTGTCTCTGTTACTTAATGATAAGGTCTGCAGGGGGAGACAAAGCTCTAACAGTGCAGCTGAGAGGGCACAGGTACCTGGTGTCTGGCTACCTTCATCACCACATGACATGGAACCCACTTCTTGCCCAAAGATGCTAAATGCCTCACAGCCCTTCCAGTGAATCTGTACCTACTTTGCCTTACACAAGACCTCAGCTTGCCTATCTCCTGTCTTCACTACAACATCTTCTTTCTTGTAACTTGTCTTTTCTTCACCAGCAATCATCACTTTTTCAAGAACCACAACAAAAAAAAAAGTCTTTGGCTTGACCATGATGCATTTTGTCACAGTATTTATTCCCCAAATTCTTCCTAGTCTCCTAGGATATACTGTTGTTGCAACACGAGCATTACAGACATACCCAGACAACTCTTCAATTAGTTTCATTGTCTTTGTTTATTAGGAAATTAAATGTGCCAGGGACTGTTCTCTGGCACCAAGGCCAGCTGATATGGATCAGCCTGTGCCCATAAAATTAAATTCTTTCACCCACCATGTCACGGTAGCCTCATCCAAACTGCCAAGTGAGAATATTCTCTGACTGTACCAGCTCCCAGACCATTTGGGGGTTGTCCTGGACTTTGCTATTGGGCCTGGACCACAGCTTGTGATGGACTGACAGTTTACCAGTAGAGGTGATCAAGTTTCAGTGCCAAGACTTGTTATTTCTAATGTAGATATATGTTTTCTAATGTAGATATATCCATCGACTTTAACGGACCCTTGACTCAGGTTCTGCATCTGATCTCTTTCCCCTTGAAGTCAACCGATAACAATAGATGTTATTATTCTTTTTATTGTTATTGTTGTTATTATTATAGTCATTATTAGTATCATTATTATTATAGTTATTACTGTAGTTATAATTAAAATGACAAGCTGTCCTTGATATCAGGGAGACTTCCTTCCCTCTGCCCCAAATCTCCCCACCTCGTTTCTCAATCATGCCTTAACACCTACAGTAGACCCTCTACTTTCCGTGACTGCTAGTTTCCTTTCCACTAAAGAGCAGACGTTTGCTCTCCTGCAGAGTCTCAGCACATTCAGCAGACATATGTCGGCGCTGAGGGTGAAAGGATCTGGGATCCCGACCCTCGTGTCCCTGCTGACGGAGGTATCAGGAGCAGCGCCTGCTTGCCCGCTGTGCCCGCATTTAGAAGAGCTGCGAGGCACCAAGCAACGGAGCTGCTCCCCGTTGAGCGTTCTCAGCAGGGACTTGAAAACCAACCTGCTCCTCACCAGCGTGAGGCTTCAGGGTAGTGACAAAACAGCGTGCTCTTCTTGCCCGTCAGGAGGAAGGCAGATCTCCTCGCTCCAACACTTTGCTAGGCTACAGGCGTGCTTGACCGTCCCCACCTTCCAGCTGCAAAGCCATGCTGGGAAAGCTTATTTTCCTTCCAGCACAAATCACCAGGGGAGCAGCAGGCTGCTCTTCTCTCCTCCTTCTCCACACCGACACTAGCTTGCAGGGACGTAACTCGCTGTGGGCAGGGTTGCACACTAAGGCAGGTGCTCCCTCACAGCGAGAGTCGGGTTGGACCATGGGGGATACCCACACACACCATGTTCTGTGTTGTGTTAGCCGGATTCAAATCACCTGCAAAGAGATGTTAATTTTTAAGCAGGCATGTGTATTTCTATTTTGTTTTGTTTTCTTTGCCGTTACTCACCCCAGGGAGTAGGAACATCTACTTCCTACAACCACATTTTGCAGCACCCTTCCTTTAAGCGTGAGATGAGCACAGTTCTACCGTGTAGGGCTTGGGGTGTGGAGGCAGGGCATTTCATGCCAACATTTTTTCCTGCTTGTTGGCAGTTTTAAAGAAGCTGGAGAGAAGAAAAAAAAATATTTTTGGCTTACAGAAGCCATGCCAAGAACTTGTCTGGACTCAGCTGGAGCCAGAGAGCTCACAGAGAATGCAGATCTCTGCCATGAAAACAGGAGTGGCTTGGTGGGTTGTTTCTGCAGTAAGTTTCATCACAGTGTGGAACGCACATTTGTGGAAGGAGGTGGATAAGAGCACTCGTGAAAACATTGGTGCCTTTGACATGAATTTCAAATACATCACTGCCTTTCTGACTTTCCCACTGACCAAAAAGAAAAAGAATGAAGATAACAACGGAAAGTTCTTGAGCTAGCTCTTGAGACTGCAAGTATCCTTAAACCCTTAGCTGATCTTCCCAGTGTCTGTGGTTCAGACCAGTATTTCACAGAATCACAAAATCATAGAATATTTTGGCTTGGAAGGGACCTTTAAAGGCCATCTACTCCAACTGCCCAGCAACGAGCAGAGACATCTTCAACCAGATCAGGTTCCTCAGAGCCCCGTCCAACCTGACCTGTAATGTTTCCAGGGATGGGGCATCTACCACCTCTCTGGGCAACCTGGGCCAGGGTTTCTCCATCCTCAGCGTAAAAAATATCTTCCTTATATCTAGTATGAATCTTCCCTCTTTTAGTTTAAAGCCATTACCTCTTGTCCCATCACAACAGGCCCTGCTAAGCAGTTTATTCTCATCTTTCCTGTACCCCTCTTTAGGTACTGGAAAGAGCTATAAGGTCTCCCTGGACCCTTCTCTTCTCCAGGCTGAACAACCCCAACTCTCTCAACCTGTCTTCGTAGCAGAGGTGCTCCAGTCCTTGGGTCGTTTCCCATCAGCTGCAGTATAAACATTTTCTGGTTTGTAATGCATAGTAACAACCTGGAGAGGGAAAAACAAAACAAAACAAAAAAGCCCCACAAACAAAAAAAACCCAAAAAATCCCAAAACCAAACCAACAAATCTTGAACCAAAAAACAGACTTAAACTAAAGGAAACTTATGCTCCATATATCTTCTGTTTGTAGACACCTTTAAGCAAACACTGGAGATGAATGAATAGCTTTTCTGCCTTCATTTCAAGACAATATCAAACCCCCAGCCGCTTCACTGCAATTGCAGATTAGAGGGGTTTATATAGATATAAATTATATATATATATATGAGATACTAAATGACACAAAGCACTGGGAGATGGAATTAAATGATACAGGCTCAGAATAAAGTGCTGATTCCTTATTCAAATGCAAAAACCCTCTCCTGGGATGCCTTAATTTAAATTTCAGTCTTGGAAAAAACAATGTCTTTCAATGGTGTGTCTGTATGTTGCTGTATTTCAGTATGTAGACTGCAGATAATGAAGGATAAGAACACCGGTGTGGCAGGATAAAGAAATGCAGTAAAGCCCTGTAAGTGCTGTGCTTGTGTAGAGGAACTGAAACTTCGTGTTTAGAGGAGCTCAAAAAGTATTATTGGAAATCTTTCTGCCGGACAGGAAGCATTTGCAACCTCCACTGTTATCAGTGCACTGCAATGAAGACTTTGGGGCTAAGGCATTGGGTTTCTGAATCCATAAAATCCCCGTCTCTGCCACATACTTCCGATGTGATACCAGGGAAATAATTTATTTTGTTAATTTCTCACTTTTCCATCTGTAAACTGGGTATTGAAACAAAAGGATTTTTTTTTTTTTTTTTTTAATTGGTTTGGTGCTGCTGTCTGCTGGGAAGTGATGTTTGTTCAATATTTCCGTACATGCTGCTCTCATCCAAGGAATCAAAGAGCCATGAGAAGGTGAATAAGTAGTCATTTTGCATCGTGCCCCTTCTTATTCATAACAGACACTAAGTATAACCGCCTGCATTACCAAGGTAGGAAACGCTGTCAGCAGAAAATAACCTGTCATTCCTAGGGACTAGCTTTGAGTGTTTTCATAGTATTAATTTTCTGACTTTTTTTTTTTTTTTTTTAATATTCTTTTGCATGTGAAAGAAATGGAAGCAGACATTACCCGGGAACATGCTTGTACGTGAAACCCTATAACATCTCTGTTCAGGTCCAGCCCTCAGATGGAGAAGTTGAGAAACAGCTTCCTGTACAGCCAAAAATCATTTTCCTGGACAGGAAGGTAGGATTTGCCCCTCTGTGGATGGATGCTTCTATTAATTCTGAATGATTTTGACATTTCCAAGCAATCCAAAAGCAATGAGACAGACCTAAATATAGCATAGGACAGCTCTATAAATAGATATGGCTAAGGATAACTCTATAAATAAGCAGTCATTGCCATTTTGGAAACATCTTCCAGGATGGACTCTGTTCACGTTTTTCAACTTTTTCCTGCGAGTGTCAGATTCGTGCTGTAGAAATGATTGTGTGCAGCTTTTGGATCTCTGCTTCTAAAGCTTAGAGGATATAATTGAGGAATGTGGGAACAGCAACGCAACCATGAAGCCTGGCAACGTCACGTATAATGGGGTATCCTGGTCTGCCCAAGCAAGTCCACACCATGCAGAGCTGTGCTATGCGGAGATCACCATGTTTAAAACAAGCTTGGACTTCCATGTGATGTGATTTAGAACTGCCAGACGTACTGACACAGGTCCTGGAAGCAGCAGACTAGGTCCAATGAGTCCTTAGATGTTGGTGGGTTGTTGGACTAAATTCAGTCCTAAAGTCAGGTGAAAACTGCATAGCGTGGCTTCATGCGATGTTTCTATTTCCTTTATATTTTTGTGTCCTCTTTCCTGTTTTCCAACTGATTTCTGTTATGGAATCATTCCCATTTTACTGGACTGTAACCACAGAATAACTAGCTCCAGTTCTGACATTTTTACAGTGGTGACCTTGACGCATGGTGGCAAATCCAAGCTTGGACAGCTTTTGGGTGTTATTTTTGGATGCAAAGTTGCTTTACAATAAAGCCATCTCTGTATATCTATTAGTCATGAGACTGATTTTACACCTGTGAGGCACAAAACTTTCAGATTCTTTCCATTGACTTCAGTTCCCAACACGTAAGCATGTTGTTATGTCTTTGGCTGTGGAATATGCTATTTGGCCTCCAGCTCCTCTGGAAATGTAAGACCTTTCCCCAAACCAGCTCTTCTGGATATCAAACGTTGTTGGCTACCTGAAATGACACACAAAACCTACATCTAGGAAATTGAATCTTCCCTTGAGTTTCACACCCTTCTTCAGATATGTTTCAGGTTTTCTACTAGACTTGAGAACCAACAGCGCTCTCAAAAAATAAAGAAACTGAAAGCTAATATTTTGATATCCACATAGATTATAAGTTCTAGAGCCTGCACACCTATTATGGTTGGATAATTTAGGTATCAAAACTTGTTTTTTTCACTGAGTGTATGAGGAACTTAAATCTTCAACCTGACTAAATAGACAGAGTGAATCTACTCAGTTTCCTTGAATTTGTGGAGTCACCATCCTTGGAGATACTCAAAAGCCATCTGGACACAGTCCTGGGCAACTCCTTCTATACGGCCCTGCTTCAGCAGTAGGGTTGGACCAAATGACCTCCAGAGGTCCCTTCCAACCACAAAGACGCTGTGATTCTGTGAACTTAGACACCATAGAAGCCATGATGTCAAAACTAGCTACTTCGCATAGGTGATGTGAATGTGACCCTAGATGCTTCAAGTGAAACAGCAAGCCTTGCCACACTTTATTGAAACAGACCAGAAGCTGCCAGAACTGGTTCCTCTGAGCTTAAACTCATCTGAAAGAATTATGGTGAGCTTTATGACATTTGTAACACATAACATGTAAATGTAAACTGCCCTCCCACTGGTCATTAAAAAATTACTAAAATTGTTCATAGAATCATAGAATCATAGAATGGTTAGAGTTGGAAGGGACCTTAAAGATCACCTAGTTCCAACCCCCCTGCCATGGGCAGGAACACCTTCCACTAGACCTGATTTCTCAAAGCCCCATCCAACCTGGCCCTGAACACCTCCAGGGATGGGACCTCCACAACTGTTAAACCCTTTTTAAGTTGTTAAGCACCTGTTAAAACCATCAAAACTTTCTTTCCTCTTGTTGAGGAGACAAGACCTTAATTCTTCTCTTTTGTTCTTCTTCCCAGGGTCAAAGAGTTGACAAACTGGGGCCTCCTTCAGAACCCTGGGTTGTATCAGCTCACCTCAAGGGCTCCTCTGAGGCCATGCTAAAAGGTTTGCATGTATTTTCTTATAGCAAGGGCTATGGCAAAACAGCTGTGTGGAGTGGTGGTGACAAATTTAGGAGTTCTCCCTGAGAAAGACTGGATTTGAAAGAGAGTCTTTAGGCTGAAAAAAGAAGGTTGCAGTAGAAGTTTGGTGAACTGCCCAGTCATATGTTAGAGAAAGGGAAGCTTACAAAAGTATTTCTGTGTTCTGGCAGCTTAAAAGGAACATATCCAGTACTTTATCTTGAAAAGACAAGTCTTAAACTAAAAAAGAAAAGAATGAAGAATGAGAAATCCTAATACCTGATTTTCAGCTAATGTTAATTAGAAGAATTTCCTTAGAGTCAGTGAAAATCTGTTTGTCCCAGCAAAGGATCTGGCCAAGTACAGACACAAACAACTGCCTATTGTTTTTAATTAGCCTGCTTCAACGTAAAATTGTTTTTCAGGAGGGATCTAAATGTTTCCCTTCTGGTCTTCATTTATTGAAAGACCTGAACTCATGATTAACTCAAAGTGTGTGAATATTTCCCTTGAGGTTATTGAAGCTATGAACTTGCTTAGATATAGAACCTTGTTTAAGTACAGTGCCAAACCAAAACCCATAGATGATCATATTCTTTTAAACTAGAAAGTGGAAATGATATTGATTATAAAGTATCCTAATTTTCATTGCTATAATCTTTAAATATAAGCAAAGAGCACACACATTGAAAAGTTAGGTTTCCTACTATAAATAAAGTATTTTGTTTGCAGTAAAAACCATTTATGTCCTAGCTTTGACTTGAAAAGTTCACATTTGGAGAAGCGACACTCATGCTGTAGATCAGAGCTTCTCAGCCTTTCAATTCGTGTTTCTGTTAATCGGAAATTCTTCCTACCTCATCATAGTTCCACGCTTACAGGTTAGAAAGATCCTTTGGTCTTTTCTGCTGTTTTTCATGTCTTTTCAGGGTGGTACACCTCATAGGTTTAGGAACATGGGTCTAGATAAACCACAGATTATTGGATCAGATATTGGCTAAGAGTGGGAGAAAGGAAGGGAGGAAGGGAGACAGGGAGGAGGGAAGGAAGGAAGGTAGGAGTCAAGGAAAGGAAAAGAAAGAGAAGAAGACAAAAAGATGGAAAAGAAGAAAAAGAGAAAAAAGAAAGATAGAAAGAAAGAGAGGGAGAAGGAGAAAAACAGGGGAAAGAAGAAAGAAAAGTCATTGAAGAGAAATGCACTTCACATTCTTTAAAAGATACATGCATCAAATTAATAGTCAATAAACTCCAGCAAAGAAAGAACAGCGTAGTACAGATGTTCTGCATGTAATAGTTTGCTGCAGTTTTTCCTTTGACAAACGTCCTTATTGCACTCGTCTTTTGAAGCATATGAAAGCAGCATTTAATCGAAATGGGTCCCGTCTAGCACACTGAGGCTGCTTCATCTGACAGCAGCCAAACTGCCTCATGGAAAGTAGTTAGCTCCAAATTAGCTTGCTTCTACGTTAAATACCAGCTTGCCTGAGAGATCTTTGTGAAGACTCCCATATATATCTGTAATATTCTGAGCTTTGAAGCATATGTGCCCGAAAGCTGAGATAGTCTCTGTTGAGAAGTACAGTACAGTACTCCAGGCTTCATCATAGACTAGAAATGGCAATTATAAAGTATTTGAACACAGCTGACAAGACCCTTTTTAAAAGCAGTGCTACAGTGCGTATCAGAGCCAAGAAAAGTCTTGGTAGTCTGGGCAGATACTGTCATAAGGAGGATCATATGCGTAGTAGATAAATAGATGAGCCAGGATCAGACTGGAGCAATTAGAGAAATCTAGATTCCCACATCTCCACCAAGTCTATTCACAGTATAAATTACTGCTTATTTATACATCACAGCTGGTCCTGGAGACTCACAATGAAATTGGGGGTTTGGTGCGATAAACGCTGTACAAAAATAGAAAAACATCTAGTTAGACAAAACTATCTGGGATATTAGCACATTAATAATACTGGATGATGGAGAGGGGAAACTTTTTCATTTCTGTTGCTAAATCATTAAAATGTGGCATGCTTTTGTCCAAGGACCTTATCTCAGGCAATTTCTGGCCATGGTTCAGAAGTCAACACAGCAAGGAGGTAATCTCAGTAGGCAGTTTGCATTGCAGCGTCTCTGGAAGCTTTAAGAGCTTAAGAGGTTTGGTCAGGGCATGCCAGTTCTTCAGTGCCAAAGAACAGATCCTGGCACTGTTTAGTTTCTAGTATACAGACGTAGGCACAAAAAATGGGACAAAACCAGAGAGAGGTCGCCCTGCAGTCTGGCCTACCATCAAAAATCTTGTTTCCACCTGCTGAACATTCCTATGCATTTGTGATTGCAAGATGTTGCAAGGGCAACGAAACTGGTGAGGGGTCTGGAGCACAAGTCTTCTGAGGAGCGGCTGAGGGAACTGGGGTTGTTCAACCTGGAGAAGAGGAGGCTGAGGGGAGACCTTCTCGCTCTCTACAACTACCTGAAAAGAGGTTGTAGTGAGGTGGGGATCAGTCCCAAGTAACAAGCGACAGGACAAGAGGAAACGGCCTCAGATTGCACCAGGGGAGGTTTAGATTGGATATTAGGAAAAATTTCTTCACTGAAAGGGTTATCAAGCATTGGAACAGGCTGCCCAGGGAAGGGGTGGAATCGCCATCCCTGGAAGTATTTAAAAGATGGGTAGATGTGGTGCTGAGGGACATGGGTTTAATGGTGGTTTTGGCAGTTGATGGTTGGATTCGATGGTCTTAAAGGTCTCTTCCAACCTAGGTGATTCTATGATTCTGTGATGTCTCACAAAGATGTTTGCTAATTCACCACTTTGTTCAATATCATGGACACGGGGATGGAAGAGTATAAATGTCCTCCTCACATTCAGACTTTATGTACCTTCACCTGTACTGCTTAATGGCAATAAAATGTTAAACCACCTGTTTCATAAAGCAAATAGTTATTACGTGTTGTCGTTGAGCCGGCAAAAGTCTGTGTTTGTGATCACTGGAGCAAGTCCAGCATCTTAAGGAAGTTCTGCTTTCTCACTCCCACCTGAACCAACATTTTGAAATTTGTCAGTCTTTAGGATTTTACCCCTCTCAGTCCAAGAGCCTGAATGAAGCCCAGACCTGGTCAGCATTGCTCAAAGACCAGGACTTGGCTGGTGCTCAAAGATATACACAATAAAATGGAGATCATTTGCAAAGTAAATTATAGCTTTTAAAAAGAGCCTACAAAAATAACAGCCGTGGCAGGTGTAAACGTTGGGTCGGAATGCAGTCCCTGATAGCTTAGAACAAGAGGTAAAGTGATGGAGAAACAGGTTCTCCCAGGTTTCATTTTAATGCGCGCCATGGAGCTTTACCATGCAAGGTTTCCAGCTGAAAGTCTCTCCTATATGACCATAGAGCCGTCACCACAGATATTTTTCATGGCTAAATTGTTTTCAAAGCACCTGAGAGGGATGGAGGAAAGTTCAAAATGATTCAACAGTAGGACATGAGGTAATATAATAATGTCATAGGTTGCCCAGAGAAGCTGTGGCTGCCCCATCCCTGGAGGTGTTCAGGGCCAGGTTGGATGGGGCTTTGAGCAACCAGGTCTAGTGGGAGGTGTCCCTGCCCATGGCAGGGGGGTTGGAACTAGGTGATCTTTAAGGTCCCTTCCAACTCTAACCATTCTTTGACTCTATGAATATGCCCAAACGATGATGAGTCAGAAAAGGGTCAAAACAGTCGTCTTTTTTCTCTTAGCTGCAGTGGCTCTTTGAGACCATCCCTTTAGGCCAGAAAATACTCAGTCTCTCACTAACACTTTCCTAGCCTTGGTGACAGATTTTGTCACACAAGACATGAGTTAAATCTGAAAGATGAGTATCTGGAACTTTCTAGTGCATCTGTATAGCCTCTGTTACCTTTGTTTGATCCCCTTAACATCTATATTTCTGTTACACCCCCACAACATGGATGTATACAGTAAATGACATTTCGCAATGAGCTCAAGGAACCAAGATTCAGAAGCTAAGGTCCTCCAATCCATCAGGAATTTGGTGTCCAAGCACTTCTGAAGACCTGACCCAATGTGAAATTTCTGGGGTTAGACAAGATGATTACAATTAGGAAAGACGCTGAATTTAGGCTTTCTGAAGTCCTCTTAAAGTCACAGAGGCTCTCTGAGGGACTTAGGTGCTACTTATCTGGACGCTGTTAATTGCAATGCAATTTTTTATTACTCTGCAGGGCTCACCCAAGTGCAGGTCATAGATGGATGTGCAAGCTTTTCCAGTCTGGCCATCTCCAGCTCAGGAACAAACTGGAAACTTGTGTTCACTGTCACATCGCCTCCAGGTAAGCTCCATTTTCTGCATGTTTTTTGGTTTGGTAACTGAATTCGAAACCCTGCAGGTGGTCTGGATTTATAAAAGGGGAGTTAAGCTTTGTTTGAATGAGTGGAGCAATGCCAAACCTCCAAATAGCCTGACTTCTGTTACATGTCCAAGTTGGCATTACCCAGGCAACAAGAGGGTTGGGTGATTCCTGTGCTATTCATTCATGATCTCCAAAATCAAGGTGAGTTAGGACAGAGAAGTATTGCCAGAGAAAGGTGCCTCTTTCTCCCTGGATTTCTTAGCTATGCATCCCATGTAGGAATCAGGTACTTGAGGTCAACTAAGCTGCCAGAGCAAACTTTTTCCTATAAACTGAGTCCTCTCATTTGCTCTTTTTGTCCTCTCATTCCCTCTTTTTCTCCTGTTTGTATTCAGAAATTTTCCATCTGTGCTCCCAGTTATTTTTGTAGTGCCTTTTACTGACTTTTTATCTGCACCTGGTCATCTTTCTGGGTGCGACAGGTGAGGCACATTCAGAGCATGCCTCCAGGACTGGGCTCCACTAGAGGTATATCTGAGCAGCCCAGTAATGGTGAAGTGGCAAGTGTGCTCATGCCTCTTTAGAAATACCAGCTGAAGGGGATGTCGGCACCTTGGGGATAAGGCACACCATAAAGTCTGTATTGCAAAAACCTCAGGGCATCTGTGTAAAAGAAGCACCTATCCGACTGTTTTGGGGCCTGAATTTATCTACAAAGCTGTCTCTGAAGTTATATAGGGGTCAAAGTGCTGGTTTTTTATCTCAGAATGACTGCTGAGGCACGCCAATGGAGAAGCAGGAACATACTCTCTGGCATGTAGTCCAAAGACATATTAAGATATAGGTGGTGTGAGACTATGTGTAAGTCTCTATTCTGGTACTACATACATATATGGACATATATGTATAACTTGGGGGTGTTGGTGGATGAGAAGCTCAACACAAGCCGGCAATGTGCACTTGCATCCCAGAAGGCCGACTGCATCCTGGGCTGCATCTAAAGAAGCATGGCCAGCAGGTTGGGCGAGAGGATTCTGCCCCTCTACTCCACTCTTGTGAGACCCCACCTAGAGTACTGTGTCCAGCTCTGGAGCCCCCAACAGAAGAAGGACGTGGAGCTGTTGGAGCAGGTCCAGAGGAGGGTCACAAAGATGATCAGAAGGTTAGAGCACCTCTGCTATGAGGACAGGCTGAGAGAGTTGGGGTTGTTCAGCCTGGAGAAGAGAAGGATCCAGGGAGACCTTACAGCAGCCTTCTGGTATCTGAAGGGGGCCTACAAGAAAGCTGGAGAGGGACTTTTTACAAGGGCACGTAGTGATAGGACAAGGGCTAATGGCTTCAAACTGGAAGAGGGCAGATTTAGATTAGATATTAGGAAGAAATTCTTTACTGTGAGGGTGGTGAGACACTGGCACAGGTTGTCCAGGGAAGTTGTGGAGGCCCCATCCCTGAAAGTGTTCAAGGCCAGGCTGGACGGGGCTTTGAGCAATCTGGTCTAGTGGAAGGTGTCCTTGCCCATGGCAGGGGGTTTGGAACTAGATGGTCTTAAAGGTCTTTTCCAACCTAAACCATTCTATGATGCTATGATTCTATGAGATAGATAGATACATAGATAGATATATGGATATATATCTACATAGAGATAGATAAAGATATCTCCATATATATATAACCTGAGACCCACTAGGTGGAAAGAAGCTTAGGAAGGTCAGATAGAAATATTTCCAGGAGTGGTAAGGCAGTGTGTGTGCCACTGCACAAAGCCCTGATAAGCACTGCTTTGAAGTGCTGAACATAATTTTGTTTATGCTTGTTCAGAGATCATCTCAAAATGGAGCTGGTACAGGGAGGGAGGACTGAGCATTTTTTAATGAGAAACCTCCAAACTTGTGAGGCTTGTTTCAGCTAGAAAAACCAGAAAGGGCAAGTACATCAGATAGGTGAAGTGGCGAAGTGGAAGTGGCTAATGAAAAAATCTAAGATAAAAATTTAGAAGAAGGTCACTAACATTTAGACTGTATATTTCTGAACAGCTTATCTTAATAGATAGGAATAGCGAGAGCAAGAGATTAAACTGCTTTTGGATGGAGGTCAATACGTTTATGGATAATAAGGTACACACAAAGCATGGGATAGGATTTGTAACCCAAGAAATGCCTTCCTATTTTGGGATTAAATGAAGGTCTAGAATTTTTTGTTTTAATGAGAAACCTTTGCTCCTCCTAGTCACAAGTGGCTGATCAACATTGAGTGCTGCCCATGGTTTTGCAAAGGGAGAAATGAGGTGCAGGGAGTACTTGGAGGTGGGCCTTTAAAGGGGGAACATAGGTCTATTTTGAGGACGTATGCTGCCAAACACCCACAGGTCCCATTGCCTTCCCTTCAGCGAGAGCAGATGGAGAGTCAGCACCTCACAGGATCCAGCTGTTTAGCGGAATGTCCAGCTTACTGAGATGGGTTTTAAAAGCTACCACAGGGGAGTCCAAATCTTCTTTCCTCTGAACAAAGGTCAAACGCAGATCCCTTTTCTGAAGCATTTAGCCGGTCAGAGTGCTGCAAAGAGATGTTCGCAGCTAGCAATGCGGACGGCTGATGCATCTGCATAGGTACGACCTGTGTAAATGGGAGTATTGTACCCCTTTAGTACTCATTCCAAAAGTACACACCAAAGAAGCAATCCCCTTTGCTCGTTTGTAACTGGGAACCACGCTGGAGACAGAAGAAAGGCTTTTATTCTGCCAGACCCTTACTGAAGATATTTGCTTATTGGTTGAGATAAACAAACAAGAATTAAACAACGAAACCGTAGATGTTTGGGATATATTTTCATGACGGGGTTTCTGTCTGCACCCCGGCATAGTTTGCGGTTTGGAGGCAGCTCAGAAGGTGCAGCTGGTGTTGAATGCAATAATCCCAAGTGCTTTAGTGGTAGTTCCTGGGAAGAGCAGACTATTCATAGCACTGCTGCATGGTCTTGTTCCTTGTTTTACAGTGATATCCACTTAACTGGGATGGATCCCAATGGGCTTGATCCATCCACTTGCCATTTAAACCAGTAGGAGACTGCTCACAGACTGTTAGACTAGTGTGAGGCACCTTTAAGCACCTCTGTGTAGAGTCCTTGGTACCTGTGAGATTACTTCTCTCTTCTCAGCTGAAGTTCATATGTGTTTGTACCTGCAGGCAAATTTTTCCCAGTTGGAACGTGCTTCCCACATTGTTCTGATGAAGCTCTGCATTGTTCAAGTGGACAATATTGACACAAATCTAATTAGTTTCAGATAAAACTACTTACAGCTACTTACCCTAGTCTCCAAGCCCACACCTGACAGTGTTTCTGATTTTTTTTTAATGAATTGATGAAAAAAAAGCTTTTAGATTTTTATTAAAAGTAGAACTCAAACAAGTAAAAGACATATCTATCTGCCAAAATGGTTAGAATTGTGGGGTTAGGACTGATAATGAGTCAGGTTGTAAGACAGGTAATGAGTCGATGTGCTAATCCACATCCTTCAAATTGGTCTACAGAGAGTGCCAGGGCCAGTTTTGTTAAACTCCTGTCCTTCCCCAGCACACCTCCATTCAAAATGAGTTTTGGAAGCGATTCAGGGAACCAAAACCTCTCTATAATTCTGATTTCTAAAAGGGCAGTGTTAGGCATCTTCCAGTCCTTGAAGCTCAGATGCTGAGACCAAATGAACTCCTGACCGTAGAAACTGTGGGTAGTGGCTGGCTTGATTTTGACTTCATTTACAGAAAACCTCAGTATTTCTGGGTGAAGAACATTACCCAAAGCTTGTGTGCGTCAAGAGACTAAATATTCACCATGCTAACAGCAAGGACACTGACATTTTTTATTTATAATGCTTGTTATCGACATGGTGGAAAATAGTAGCAAGTTCACCAGGAGTTTTCTGCATCATGGACTTAAGCTTAATGCTAGTGAATGTTTTTAGGTTCCCCATAATTTACATTGATATGAATCAGGTACAGACTGTAAAAACTGCGTATGACTTAACACCTTTCTGTGTCACAAGCAGTTTCTCTCTCTTGCTAGGCAGAATGTGCATGTTTTCTGTCTGGACCTGATCTGTACGACCTCAGAAACAGAAGCTTCGTGAATGTGTTTACTGGGTTTGGTAGTCAGCTGGGCAAATTCATGGAAGAAATATTAAGGCTTGTGAAATACAAAGAGGTTGCCTTTGCTGCAGAAAGCACAGAAAGCTTGAAACTTGCATTGGAGAAGTATTGTTACCTGTTTGGTTTGTCCTGGTACTCAGTCCTAACTAAATATTGTTGGCTAATGTTGGATCTGGAGATAGACGGACTTATGGGTTGTTCCCGTGTGTGTTTTTCACAGCAGCATCGCTGTTGAAAGGCTATAACCTGGTGTTTTAGCTGTGAAACCAGTGTTCTTACTCTTGTAATAAAGCCTGACCGCTTTAAATTCTCAGGGGTTAAGTTTACTGTGCTGTCTCAGCCGTTTACCATCTTCCCTGTCCCCACGGGAGTGAAGGCCAGCATGATCCTTGTTGTCATACTGAGTTCAGCAGCATCTGCATTCATCCTCGCTCTTGCATTCTGCTGGTTCAAGAAGAGCAAAAGCAACAGTAAGTTGGAAATCCCCACTAAATTTTATACTTGCAGACTCCCTATTTTATTTAACAAATCTCCAGAGTGGCCACAACGGGATTCAGACAGTGACAACTCAGAGAAATCTCGGAGAAGTTCAGCAATTATAGTTCGTAATTATATATATAGTTCATAATTATATAGCACTATAGTTCATCGTTCAGGGTTATACAGTTCTGTGCCTGTAAGGTATGCCTGAATCCTGGCTGGAAAAAGTTTTAGTTATATGTGAAACATGATGAGAATCATATTTCTATAGCGCAGACAAAGAATTGAGAAAAGAAGGAAATATTTGCTACGATTTCAATGGGCCGTTCAGCCACTGCATTTCCCTGCTAAAGGATGACAGAGCCAAATATTGCTGTGGCGAGGTTCTGCAAAGCCCTGGTGCTGAGCAGGGACCAGACGCGGCTGCAGTGTGAGCGCCACAGAGACAGCGGCACAGCTACGCTCACATCCCATACCACACTGTCGGCATCGTACGAGTCAAAGTGGTCATGGGAGGGCTACAGCCTCTCTGGAGTTCTCCCCCAAGCAAATCCACACCTCTGCTGACTTACCTTAAGGTTGCTTTCTTTTTAGCATTGACCTTAAAAGAAATAGAGCTACCTCAAGGAGGCTTTCCCACTGCAGAAGGCATAAAGTTATTTGTGTAAGAGAAGAACTGAAAATAAAAGGACGTGACGGTAACTGCTGGTGGCTTGATTGCCAAACAACCACCTTAAACTTCTGGCTATGTTGACGGTTACCTATGATAGATTGGTCTTTCAGATGTGCTAACTGGAGTTGGGACCCAGCCAAAGGTACAGCAGTGGAGGACTAAATGCGCATCCCAGTTAATAAGACATCTCCCACTAGTTTCAAGACCTTCTCAGTAGCTTCTCCAAACTTTTGCTTTCAAAGTACCTTGGCAAATCCAGGCTAAAGGGTCTTTTTCCTAAACCGCACCATGAGGACTAGCTGCAATAAGGTCTGAATTACTAGTACTACTGAACATAGAGACAACATAAGGAAAGATTTTACTAAAGAGAACGGCTGGGATCTCCAATGGTAAAGCACAAGATGGTATGAACGTAAAACAATTCTCTCTGCTTTTGAGCAGAAAGAACACTTCTAGATTATCTGTTAATTCAGCAGCAACATATTGTTGCTTGAATCAATAATTGCTGCTGAGTGGAGGATCGATTGAGAGTGATGCGACTGTATGTTTCATTACAGAAACGAGAACTGAACGAGCTGAGGTACCAAAAACCAGAACCAAAGCACTCCGGAAACAAGCCCAGCCTCATGCAGCTCACATCCAGCCATGCAACAATGAAGGAGAAAATAAAAGTGGTGTGCCTGTAGCAGGAGGTGAGACTGCAGTTTGCCAATAATTCAAATTTATAAACAGATAGCTAGCAAAAGTTAGTTTAGGTCTCTTAAAAATCTATAGGTTTGCATAGGATCAATGGCACAGTTCTTCTCAGAAGTTCTGTCACTTTATTACCTCCTCCTCCTCCCTGGTATTTTTCTATTTGTCATTTCATAAAATCATAGAATGGTTTGTGTTGGAAGGGACCTTAAAGATCATCTAGTCCCAATCCCCCTGCCATGGGTAGAGGCACCTTCCACTAGACCAGGTTGCTCAAAGCTCCATCCAGCCTGACCTTGAACACTTCTAGGGCTGGGGCATCCACAACTTCTTATCTCCTTTTTATCTCCTTGTATCTCCCTTTTTATATACGTATTCTGTGAAATCTTAGCTCCACTGAAGGCAGCAGCATAATCCCTCTTGTGCTCAACATGTCCATGATTTCACCTCGTGCACCTGGAGGAGGGCAGGGATCGACATTCCCTCAGTGTCCCCAGCATGCCTGGAGCAACAGGGCTTCTTCCTGCCGAGGTCTCCAAGTGCTGTGGCAATAACTGCACAGTGCTCAAAAAGCTCTGGACAAGTTTACAGGCTGTGGAGGACAGTGAGGTACACTGGAGGTAGGAAAAACCACTCTGGGCTCCTTTGCATGATCCCTGTTGCCTCCACCACTCACTGGACCTTCATGCCATGCTTTCCGAGTAGTAAGTCCAAGCCAGCACCCCAAAGCAGCTCCATTCCCACCCACTCCCCCTATGTGTCCTCCTTTAGTCCCCAGGGTCTCTGCCACAAACACCCTTCTTCAGCACACCTCCTCGAGACTTGTCTTTTCATCATCCGCTGATCAAACACGACTTCTTCTGAGGTCACGGAAAAGCAGACAGCCTTGGGGGCATGTGGCTGGCAGCATAAAGCACTGGCTTCCCTCGCTGCAAGTGTGAAATGTTCTTACGGTCGTCGGTTGGGTTTTTTTTGTCTCACCTGCCAACAGCGCAGATCTAAGGGCATTCGGGTAACCCTGCTGAACCACCCATTTACTCTGTTTTGGGAATTTCTTTTTCCTCCTCCTTCCCGAAGTCTGTGGATTACATAAGAGGCAGGAAGAGGTGAGCTGGAGTTTTATCTCCTTTTAATTAACATCTATCACAAAAGCAGAGGGGGAGAGAGAAGGAGAGAGGAAATTCTGCAGTTTATGTGTTTTGATATTTGCTGTACTCCTCCAAAACACAGCGTTCAGCTGTGTGCCTTAGGATACATATCTGCTGTAAATTCATTTTTTATCTAATTTGTCTGAGATCTAAGCTTCCTGTGGAGGTCTGAGATCAAAGGATCTGATTCTGTCTGATGTCGGCTCTGACACATAATGCGTGCTGACTTAGTTCTGTCTATAAACTCGCAGTGGGAGGCTGCCATTCTCCCTTGGCACCTTTACATAGTGAACTTTCATTTTGGCTGGGGAGGCTGACAGGTATAGCGTTGATTGGAGGCGTCGTGTAAATAATTCATGGAAAGATTTTTTTTTTTTGTCAGAAAAAGGCAATCCAGCCACTTAAAGTCTTTTAGGAATAGTTGCAAGACAAAAAAGATTCCCCGATATGTTCAAATCTAAACAAGGATAACAATATCTTAAGTGAATTTAATACATATGACTTGGAAACGTGTAATGTTTGATTTCCCCTTATTTAAAGTGCTGTTGGTTTTGGAGAGAGAGAGAGAGAGAGAGAGAGGAAATCAAAGCTGCAGTCTTTTTGTTTAGTTTCTGTTTTATAGCTGTTCCCCCCCATAAGAAATCCCACCTTTCTAATACAATTAAGTGTCTGGAGCCTTTATTATTAATCACCACAGTAAGTCTTGCAAGGCAGAGTTTTTGTCTGTAGGTGCTTATACAGTGCACAGTCCAGTGGAGGTATGGCCTTGGTTGCTGTCCCACAAGTAGCTGAGGATGGCGATGAGGAAGAAAGCTGTATGCACAGATATACGGTACTGTAATATTAGGATATTACCTTGTCTGACCTTGGTGCAACAAAAAAAGTCTCCTCAGCTTCACATAATTACCTCTCTCTTGAATTAAATAACTTTTGATTGACTAACTCATGGTTAACAGAACAGCACCTGGAAGTGGAGGAACATACTGTTTCTTTTTGTGGTTTATTCCAGTGGTTCATCACCTTCACTATTGAAAAGTTGTGTCCTATAGCAGCTTACATTTCCTAGCTTCAATTTCCAGTCCTTTCAGGTATTATACCTTGTTGGTCCTTATCCTGGACGGCTTGGCCATCATTGCCCGGAAATCGCAGTCATATTCCTGAGGAGGTGCTCCCACTCCGCAGATAAGGTCTGCATCCCTTGTTCCTAGGTTGCTGAGATCAACTCCTCCTTCTTCTTTTCTACCAGTTTACCATTTTTTCCCACCACTTACAACATTTCATCAGGTTCAATTTTAGTTTTAATTCCAAACCACTGGTGGAAACACTGAATATCATCCATTTCAGTGGTAGTGTCTGGTACTGCCACATATCCCCACCTCTGAGAATTATTTCCCATATATGATTACTGCCTGAACTCTGTCTTTTAGCTAGTACTTAGTCCAGTTAATCGTATGCTTTATTGATATTGAATAGTTTGTATTTATTTTTTTAAAAAATGGGGTATTTTAGGTTACTATGTCATATAAATCTCAAGGCAGTATTTCGTCCTTGAAACTGCTCATATCCAGAAAACTTTGAGTCTCCTCCGTTAATTCAAACTTGTTTGAAAAGACCTATTTTCACAGTTGAAAATGGAGTCTTTGAAGATGAAAAGGGCATCAATACATATGAAGAAAGAACATGAACCTCTGCTGTAGGGGATCATGAAATGACCATCTTGTTTATAGAATCATAGAATCATTTAGGTTGAAAGAAACCTTTGAGATCATCAAGTTCAACCATTAACCTAACAATGCCAAGTTACCACTAAACCATGTCCCTTAGCACCACATCTACACACCTTTTAAATGTCTCCAGGGATGAGGACTGAACCACTGCCCTGGGCAGCCTGTTCCAATGCTTGATAACCCTTTCAGTGAAGAAATTTTTCCTAATACCCAACCTAAACCTCCCCTGGTGCAACTTGCGGCTGTTTCCTCTCATCCTGTTGGTTGTTACCTGGGAAAAGAGACCGACCCAACCTCGCTACATCCTCTTTTCAGGTAGTTGTAGAGAGCGAGAAGGTCTCCCCTCAGCCTCCTCTTCTCCAGGCTGAACAAGCCCAGTTCCCTCACCCGCTCCTCACAAGGCTTGTGCTCCAGACCCCTCACTAGCTTTGTTGCCCTTCTCTGGACACGCTCCAGCCCCTCAATGTCTTTCTTGGAGTGAGGGGCCCAAAACTGAACACAGTATTTGAGGTGGGGCCTCACCAGTGCTAAGTACAGGGGGGACCATCACTGCCCTAGTCCTGCTGGCCACATCGTTGCTGATACAAGCCAGGATGTTGTTGACCTTCTTGGCCACCTGGCCTCACTGCTGGCTCATATTCAGCTGACAGTCAACCAACACCCCCAGGTCCTTTTCTTCCAGGCAGCTTTCCAGCCACTGTTCCCCAAGCCTGTAGCGCTACATGGGGTTGTTGTGACCCAAGTGCAGGACCCGGCACTTAGCCTTGTTGAACTTCATACCATTGGGCTCAGCCCATCGATCCAGCCTGTCCAGATGCCTCTGTAGGGTCATCCTACCCTCCAGCAGATCAACACTCCCACCCACTTGGTATCGTCTGCAAAGTTACTGAGGGTGCATTTGACCCCCTCATCCAGATCATTGATAAAGACTTTAAAGAAAACCGGCCGCAATACTGAGACCTGGGGAACACCACTTGTGACTGGCCACCAGCTGGATTTAACTCCATTCACCACCACTCTTTGGGCCTGGCCTTCCAGCCAGTTTTTTCACCCGGCCCATCCAGACCATATGCAGCCAGTTTCTCCAGGAGAATGCTGTGGGAAATGGTGTTCAAGGTTTTACTAAAGTCCAGGTAGACAACACCCACAACCTTTCCCTCATCCCCTAAGTGGGTCACCTTGTCATAGAAGGAGATCAGGTTAGTCAAGCAGGACCTGCCTTTCATGAACCTATGCTGACTGGGCCTGATCACCTGTTTGTCCCATGTGTGCTGTGTAATGACACTCAACTTGATCTGCTCTATAACCTTCCCCAGCACCAAGGTCAGACTGACAGGTCTGTAGTTCCCCAGATCGTCCTTCCGGCCCTTCTTGTGGATGGGCGTCACATTTGCCAACTCCAGTCAACCAGGACCTCCTTGGTTAGCCAGGACTGACGAGAAAGGATGGAAAGTGACTTGGTGAGCACTTCCACCAGCTCCCTCAGTACCCTCGGGTGGATCCCATCTGGCCCCGTAGACTTGTGTGTGTCTAAGTGGTGTAGCAGATCACTCATCATTTCCCCTTGGATTATGGGGGCTTCACTGTACTCCTCTTCCCCGTCTTCCAGCTCAGGGGGGTGGGTACCTGGAGAACAACTGGTCTTACTACGAAAGACTGAGGCAAAGGAGGCATTAAGTACCTCAGCCTTTTTCTCATCCTTTGTCACTATGTTTCCCCCTGCATCCAATAACGGATGGAGGGTCTCTTTAGCCCTCCTTTATGTTGGTAATGTATTTATAGAAATATTTTTTATTGTCTTTTATGGCAGCAACCAGATTAAGTTCTAGTTGGGTTCGGTCTTTCTAATTTTCTCCCTTTATTTATGTGTATAAAGAAGAAAATTGAACCTAGTGATATATGTAATTTGTATTTCAAAACAGCCAACTCCCTAATGTTAAAGAAATCTTAAGAAGGAAAACATAGAAACATTTGACTACTGAAAATTCGCTGACAACTTTCCAGTGGATTTCTAAGAGGTACGATGCTGAAATTGAAAGCTATGAATGTACAAGTTTAAAAAAAGCAGCACTTCTTAACAGGAGAAGTGAGTATAAGCATGAAGAAACAGGGAAAATGTAGAAAATAAATGAAGATGGGAGAAAATTAGTCCAGCAAATAGAGTTCCAGTTAATGAATTGTAGAAAGGGAGAAGAGAATGAATCTGAGCAGAAGGTCTGAGAAATCATGGGAATGAACGTTGCAGGCTGCTAAGGGTTAAACTTCAAGGATAAACCTGAAAAATGAGGCACGATAACAATACATTTTCTGGGTTCATTTGTGATAAGGACCTATAATATCTGCTGATGAACGGACTACAAAAGCTGACGTTGTCCCCTAACACATGAGATATGTGGACTAGGACTAGTTCTGGATTTGGAACAAGTATGAAAGGTTTGGGCCTGGACTGGTTTTATTTTATTTTCAGGGGGGAAGGAAGAGGATTGAAAAAATTTTACAGATGTTTTTAGCATCCAAATGAAGCAGACTGCCAATCTTGCACTGAAGTGATAGCACACCCTGTCAACTCAGAAGCCATCTGCTGTAACACTACAAGTGATTCTGCCTCTGTGGTTGATAACCGTTTGGTTTATTAAGGTGTAAACATTTTTAGTTTCCACATGAAAAATGTATGGTATGTGTTTTGGATTTTTCTGCATTTTTTCAACATCGTTTTTTAAACAGTATTGCAGGTCAGAGGCCCTGCCTTGAGTGGGATTCAAATGCTGGAAATGAAAAGTTCTACCTCATATGACAGCTTGATTCATAGAGGGTTGATGTATTCTATAGATGTGTAGTATTAAAATTATTATCTGTCTTAGCAGTACATAGCTGATTAAACAACTGTATATTATATACTATTATTTTATAAAATAACATACTTTTTATATAATTATTATATAATTTATTATTTATTGAAATATTTGTTAATCATTGGAAGATGCTCTAGAAGCTGTTAGTATATCAATAAGAACAAACGAGATATTTTGGTTGCTTTTTATTTATTTGTGGAAACAGTTTATGGTTGTTTGGTTTTAACAACTAATTTCTGTCAAACTGAAATTTGTAGGCAGTTACAATTATTTCTCCAACGACAACTGCTTTTTCACTAGTGTCTTTAACACACAGCGAAGGCATAGAAGGGTAAGGAAGGTGAAGGCTGGGTCTTGTAAGTACAAACAATTGCCTTCACAGATATGGAAGGAACTGGAGCAATGGGATATGCCACAGGACAACTGGAGGAGCTGAACCTGCAGCCCGGTGAAGCCAAGTTGGTGAGAAATATGAGCACTGTCCAGTGTAAGACAGGTGACAGAGAGACCTTTTCTTCAGCTAGGAAAAGTGACAGTCACCAACAGCTACGCAGAGCAACATCTCTCGAACTTCAGCAGCCAACCATCCCGGGATGCTCCAGCCAGAAGGATGGCCCCCAGCCTTCAGCTGCTTACAACAAGCAAAGAGAGAAGACTGAAAGGATGCCCAAACCCCGGAATGACGTTGGGGAGCATGTTGCTGTGGTAGCAGCAGAGGTGTAAGAGAAGTGATGTGAGGTGGTGGACCACTGACAAAGCAAGCTTTGCCTGGCTTGCAGTCAGTGAGAAGCTGAGTCTTTTGTCTCTGTGGTCAGATAAAAACATACCCAGATTAGTGTGGGGAACCAGACTGCCACGCCGCACGTGTACAAATGAACCTGTTGGTCGGATCTGCAGCCAGCTGGGAGACTCTGGCCACGTCTATGATGTTTAGCTTCCAAAACAGGGTGGGTGCATCCAAACTGCCTGTTGGGAATAGTCCTTCTGACACCTGTAAAACTCTTTCTAAGAGCTGTTTGGAGGAGTGCTAGCTGGCTAGCTAGGTGAGCTTTGAGATCACATTCAAAAGCATCCAGGGATTAGCACAACAAGTCAACAGTGCAGGTTGGATTTCTGACACTTTAGTATGCTAGCACTGGTGTAGTCTTAGTGTCTAGAGCAATGCTGATCGGTATGTATGCATATAAATAAATAGATAAGAATGTTCCCATTTCTTCCAACGTTTCGTTCAAAGAACGTCCGTATGTGCATAAATCTTTTCCTTTTTCTGAGGAAAACCAAACGTTTATTCAACTTCCATTTCATTGTGACTTGAGTAAGTGCTTCCATCCCTCCCTAGTTAAATCTGCGTTGTTATTTTAGTTTTAAATTACAGTATTTTACTGAGTTAAACCTTACCATGGCATTATTTTCTAACACTCTTAAATCACTGGCTTGTTATGAACACTGTCTTTTATGAATGATAATAATGATGCTGATGTTCTCCAGTTGCTCAGAGAATTGCTCTGTGCTTCGCTTTACTGAGCTGGAAGATGAGGAACTTTATTATGTCCTCTCTGTACCATAAAATTCTTGGTTGCAAGGTGGCCTGGTGGCACAAGATTGAATTTACAGTCCTCTGCAGAAAAAATACTAAGTTAGAAAGATGAGGTTTCTGGCCAGACCAGCAGTGGAAGAGAAGGTAAGAAACCTTGATTTGAAAAAAAAAAAAAAAAAAAAGATAACAAACAACCACAAACCAGTTGATTTCAAGCTGAAGGAGCTAAGTTACACGTTCTGGTCAGTGAGCTACACAGTTTTCTAGGCACAAAACCAGATTCACCAGCGTTGGCTCCTGCACTATGTTGTGTTTATAAGCATCGTTTTCAGGTGAAATCAGACTGAGTTGAGCTAGGTTTCTGGCTGACTGCCCAGGAGTTTTTCTGGCTTGAGGACGAGGCCTTTCTGACCTCTTCCATGATATGGAAAAACAATTTCTTACAGTATTTTCTGCAGAGGCTAAAATATTCTTTTATGTGAATCAACATGGGAGATCCCTAAGGCGCATGATTCAGGGTCTGAATAACAAGATATACCTTGCAGAGACATCCGGGTTTGGTGAAATGATTTGGAGACCCTTCCTTTCCTCCACAGCTGATACCCAGTTTTAGAGGGTTTCATGTGGTAGAAGATCCTTTCCTCTCCGCAGAAGTACAATTTCTCCACCTCCTGAACTGCACTCCCCTTCAGTAGTTCTGCTCCAACTAAGTGACTCTGTCACATCCAAGCAGTGTGAAAACAAATAATCTGTAATTACAAATGTCAGAATGTATGCAAATAATATTGGATGTAAATTATATGCAGACGTTATACAATGGAGCCTTCTTTTTGGGGAAAAAAACCCCAGACATATTGGAAACAGTTAAGGGCTTTAATTAATCCTTTCATTCATAATCCCTGTGTTTATCCATACTTTGTTTACAGAATAAGTAATGACTTGCATGTCTAGACCTCTAGTGGAATAAATAGGGCTAAAAAATCTTGAACTGCAGCATTATCGATTTTGATTTCCCACAGTGCTGTGCATTAATGAGTGGTAGAGCATGGGAAAGAAGTGGAGAGAAAGTGAAACAAAACATGATGAAAAATCAGCGCAAACATGAGGTGAATCCTGAATAAGTAAGAAATTTAGGGGATTTTGCGTTGTCTATCAGAAAAAAAATAATCACTGTAGTGATCAGAGGGAAAGAAGATGTGACTGAGACTTAGCGGCTGAAGAACTTGGTTAAACACGAGATAGTATCTTTTCTAAAAATAACTGGTTTTAAACTGACAGCAACAGCACTTGGATGAAATGGGATCTTGCTGCTTTGTGGCTGATGGAGATCCAGATTTATTTTGAATTTTTTTCCATCTAGACAGGCAAAGACAAAAACAGCCTCTGACTCTTAAAGGGAATGTCTGGTTAGATGAACAGTACAAGGTGCTCCAGAATGTCCTCGGCCAGGCAAAGAAAGAGAACGCACATCTCACGTCCCGAGCCAAAGGCTTAATTTTACAACAGTTCGAATACCAGCCTGGCCCGTGAGGCATCTGCATGTCATTACTGTCTTGCCATCAGTACTTTTGGTGGTCCTGCTCAAAACCCTAAATATTTGCATTGTTGAGTGCTCCTTAATCCTCACACTGTAATTAGGACAACAGTGGTTTCCGCTTTTGCATGGATGTTTTATGGGTAATTTTGTGTGTTGAAATACTCCTTGATAAGAAGACATTATACATTCCAAAAGCCAGGGTGAGGGCAGGGCAAGGTTGAGATGGAGTGGAAGGAGCCAGAGGAAGAACCCACCTTGTGACACATGCATTACCCATGAGGGATGGTGTGCCTTGATAGATTTGAGGTTATTAAAGGCTTCTGGCCCAGCTGCAGCACATTCAGCTGAAGAGAGGTCACTTCTTCATAGTGTCAAAGCCCAGCTTCTGCGAGGACACATAAAAAGACAGCAGCAGGATTTCAGCTCGGCTTTTCAAAGAAGCCTATAGGCATGTCGTGGCAAAGACTCATGCTCTAGCACAGCCCACATTCAGGCCAACTCTGTGAAGGACACCAAGCCCTTTCAGCAAATATATTTAGGCTTTTAACAAAGTGCTAACTTGCCTACATTGAACACCAAGGAAGCCTTCAAAGTGCCAAAATGAACGTAAAAGTCTCTGCATCTGCCTATGCAGATCCATACACTGAGACTCAAAGTCTTTCTTGAAAATCATGTTAAATGTCAGTGAAATTTGACAAGTTTGGCTCCACCATCAACAATGGCAAAATTTTATTAAGTTTACTGGATTGTTGGAGCAAGTCCAGAGGAGGCTACGAAGATGATCAGAGGGCTGGAGCACCTCTGCTACGAGGACAGGCTGAGAGAGTTGGGGTTGTTCAGCCTGGAGAAGAGAAGGCTCCAAGGAGACCTTATAGTGGCCTTTCAGTATCTGAAAGGGGCTTACAAGAAATCTGGAGAGGGGCTCTGTATCAGAAAGTGTAGCGATAGGACGAGGGGTAACGGTTTTAAATTGGAAGACGGTAAATTTATATTAGACGTTAGGAAGAAATTCTTTACTGTGAGGGTGGTGAGACACTGGCACAGGTTGCCCAGGGAAGTTGTGGAAGCCCTGTCCCTGGAAGTGTTCAAGGCCAGGTTGGACGGGGCTTTGAGCAACCTGGTCTTGTGGGAGGTGTCCCTGCCCATGGCAGGGGGGTTGGAAATAGGCAATCTTCAAACGCAAACCATTCTATGAGTCTATGATTTGAGGTTTCCCTCTGCTAACCTTTTTCTGTAGTCCCATCTCCAATAGCACTTGAGTTCCTTTATTGATATAAATAAGAGTGTAGCTGAAAGGATGCCTTGATTTTAACCAAGCTCTTCAGTCTTGTCTGGATTCCTAGTCAATGTGTGGTCAAAATTATTCTTCTCCCCCCCCATTTTGTGGAAGTGATATTTTTTCCTCTTATGTCTGAAGTAGAGGAGTGCATTACAGACAAATTTGCCTAAGGCTTTGGGCCGGAGTTGATGAGACTTCACGAAGATACAGGAACAGGCACATGGATAGAAAAAAAGAAAGCCTGTGAAAAATTAAAATGACAAGCCTGGTTAGGGAGTAGAGATAACTGGTGATGTAGTAAAATTAATTACAGACTGAGTTGAAGGAATTGTGTGCCTAAGACAAAATTAAAAAAAAAAAAAAAGAAAACCCAAATAACAGCAATGAGATTATAAACCCTTTCATCATCTCTATATGGTATAACTCCCAATCCCTATTTATTAGGACATTTATTATGACATTTATTTCTATAGGATGAGAGGTATAAATGGCAAATAAAGCAGGCAAGTGTCCAGTCAGAAGGCTTTTCTGTGAGCTTCTGATTCTGCAATGAATAGCCTTATTAAGAGTGAAATTACACTCAAAAAAATCTTCAGTGGACTAGCAACTGTGAGAGAAAACCTCCACTGGATCAGGAAAGCTGCGTGATGCAATACTCCAAGGGTGATTACGGGTACTTACTGATTATGCAGACTCACAAGTTTTTTAGATTTAATTTTTGCAATCACTATGCATTTGCTAGGACTTGAAATTAGCCCAACTTTGTACCTACTAAAATGTGCGGGATGTTGGGTGATGATTTGTTGATCAACATTATAAAGATGATTCCAAGAGCAAAAAGCAGACACACCATAGATTCATTCCAAGATTTCATAACACAACAGCAAAGGATGTTTGCATGGGATTTCTCTGATATATAAAAAAAGTGTGCTTTTGAGGGGTGGGGACAAGAAGTAGGTGTTAAGATTTCACATAGTAGCTAACATAACAGAAGAAAATCACAGTTTGAGGCTGCAGTGGGGGACAGTGAAGTTCCTAGGAACATGACGTCAACCTAGGAAGCACCTTTGGTAGATATCATAGCTGCTTTTCATAGAATAGTTTGGGTTGGAAGGGACCTTTAAAGGTCATCTAGTCCAACCCCCCTGCAAAGAGCAGGGACATCTTCAACTAGATCAGGTTGCTCAGGGCCCCGTCCAACCTGACCTTGAATGCTTCCAGGGATGGGGCATCTACCACCTCTCTGGGCCAGGGTTTTACCACCCTCAACGCAAACAATTTCTTCCTTGTATCTGGTGTAAATCTTCCCTCTTTTAGTTTAAAGATATTACCCCTTGTTCTATCGCTACAGGCCCTGATAAAAAGTTTGTCCCCATCTTTCTTGTAAGCCCCCTTTAAGTACTGGAAGGTCTCAATAAGGTCTGCTCGGAGCCTTCTCTTCTCCAGGCTGAACAACCCAATTCGGTCAGCCTGTTCTCATAGCAGAGATGCTCCAGCCCTCTGATCATCTTCGTGGCCTCCTCTGGACCTGCTCCAACAGGTCCATCTCCTTCTTATGTTGGGGACCTCAGAGTTGGAGGTAGCACTGCAGGGAGGTCTCACCAGAGCAGAACAGAGGGGCAGAATCACCTCCCTTGACCTGCTGGACACACTGCTGGGGATGCAGTCCAGGATACGGTTGGCTTTCTGGCCTGCAAGTGCACTTTACTGGCTCATGTCCAGCTTTTCATCCACCAGTACCCCCAGGTGCTTCTCCTCAGGGCTGCTCTCAATTCCTTCATCCCCCAGCCTGTATTGATACTGGACCTTGCACTTGGCCTTGTTGAACCTCATGAAGGCCCACTTCTTGAGCTTGTCCAGGTCCCTCTGGATGGTATCCCATGCCTCAGCTGTGTTAACCACACCACTTAGTTTGCTGTCATCTGTGAACTTGTTGAGGGTGAACTCGACCCCACTGTCTGTGTCATTGATGAAGATACTGAACAGTACTTGTCCCAGTACAGACCCCTGAGGGACACCACTTGTCACTGATCTCCAGCTGGACATTGAGCTGTTGACCATTGCCCTCCAGATGCCACCATCCGACCAATTCCTCATCCACCGAACAGTCCACCCATCAAATCCATATCTTTCCAATTTAGAGAGAAGGATTTTGTGGGGCATTGTGTGAAATGCCTTAGAGAAGTCCAGACAGAGGACATCCATAGCACTTCCCTTGTCCACTGATGCAGTCACTCCATTGCTTTCATTGGCTCAAACCTCTCTGCGTGTGTGTAGTTCTGAAGATGCCAAGAAGGTACCATCGATCTGCCACTGTCTCACCAAAGCATTTCAAAATTTTCGGTTTTCAAAGAAGAAAAGGAAACTAGAGTAACCATTTCCTTAGTGAGATTTCCAAAAAGGAAAATAGAAAGACATAGAGAATGTTTTATTTTTGAAACTGGAAGTTGAAATATCTTTTGAAGGAGGGTCGTTAGGGAAGAAATTTACCCTATCCTTTTGATTTCTTTCTTCTCCCCCCACCCCATCCTCTCTTCTTTCATGTTCTGACCAGCAAAGAGGAGAAAAGGAGTAGGGAAGAAGGAAAGGAAAAAAAGGCACAACACTGTCAAATTAGTTAAAAAATAAAATATTATATGTTGCTCAGTTTGTCCTTAGCTTTATTTTCAAGGTGAAAATTTTGGGGAAAAACAAAAAAAACAAAAAAACAACCAAACAAAAAACTGGAGGGCAGCGTGAAAGAAAAATCTGACTCTATCTGAGCTCCCTCTTGGTCTCCAGATTGGTGAATCATTTTCTCCTAAAATACTCCCAGCATGCTGTCAACTTTGCCTCAGATGTTTCAATTCAAAGCTTTTTCCTCACATTAAAGCTAAATGAAAAATAGTCCCTATTATTGAGGAGCCTGGCTTAACTTGCAGTTATGAACAAAGGCCATGGTGGAAGGTTGCACATAAGCTAGGTAAACCTCTGAATAGCTTCCACATTGTATTAGACCAGACCCTCAAGCTGAGGGCTGCTGGTGTTGGATAATTGGAGAAGAATATAAGAAAAAGGCAAATATGAAATGAGCCTTCCCTGGATTCAATCTTAAGCAAGAAGAGACTTCTGGGAACGGTGGTCGCTCCTACTGCCCATTGGATAGACCTATTGTCCCTGAACATTTTCTGAAAGTGTAGCATGAATGTCACATTACACTGCATTATCTATATCCCATGTGAAAAAATAAGTTATTTCTGCTTTTCTTTTAAATGTTCTGCCTGATATTTTCTAGGTTTTGTTGCCTGATAAATAGGGGGCAATGCTTATTCTCCTTGCTTTTCTAGATGTCCTGCAGATTCTTTGTCACATTTAGCCCTTTTCCAAGTTCTGTGGGAGTCCAGTGGGATGTGGGGATCTGACTTAAAATTCAGCTGAAAAGATAAGGGTTAGTACCCCACAGAATCAAAAGAAAAGGAGGATATATACTCAGTCCTCCTGCAAAATACCTCCCTTCCCTTGGAGCTGTGCAGTTAAACCTTATGCAGTGGGAGTTAACTCCAATGTTTTCAGAGGGGATTCAGTTTTCTCTGGGAAAATTAATTTCTCTGAGGCAGGTGAAGAGCAAGACTAGGACCCTGATCTTGGGTCCTCGATAAGAAACCTAAATTCAGGTGGAAACAAATACGGGATGAAAGGATTTAATGCCAAAACCAGCCACCTGAATTTGGCATCAACAGGAGAAGAAGAACAGAAATAGGTGACGTGGCCAAAACAGTGGCGTGGAAAAGGATGTCTGCAGCACCACTGTGGAAGATGGACTTAAGCCAGGTCGGACTGCGTTTGTCAGAGAGAGGAGCTACACGCAAGCTGAGCATGGCTTTGCTGCTTTGGGTGTAGATTTTCCCATCCATTTCCCAGTAAGTCATTTGTCCATCCCCAGGGATGGGGTTTAGGTGTGGTTGGATTAATTTCTGCTTTCGCTCTCGATACACCTCTCCCTTACAGAGTACATTAAAGATGAAGCCGGTGCCCAAGACACGCCAAGTCTCGCAGCCGTCAAAGGGAACGATGCTAAAAATATCCCACCCTTGCTCTCCCTCCCCCCCTCGGCCGTCTCTCCACGTCTAGGTGCTGACAAAAGTTATTTGTTGTATTCCCTTCATTCGGTGAGTGACAGGAGACTGGTGTCAAGTGAGAAAATGAAATGTAAATTTTATTAAACACCTTCTCATCTCTGTGTATCAATCCAGATTCCAGCCTAACACAGCAAATCAAATCCTGTCTTCACCAGGCCTGAGGGCACACAAAGAATCATTTCTCCTTAATACCATTCCCTCCTAGTAAAATATTTTTCTGTTTAGTAAATGAAAATTTAAAATGCAAACCCTATTTTAATCCCAGAGAAAAGATGTGCATTGCAGGGAGAAGGATGCTACATTTCATTCTGTTATGCCTCATGTTTTCTTCTTGTTTTCAGACACAGCAATGATGATTAGCTGAAGCATAAATTGCAACTCCCTTTTAAGACTTGCCCATCGGGACTTTTTATCTTCATGTCCACCACTGGGCTTAGTAGCTTATGAGTCCAAAGATGATTCAGTATCCACTTGTTTAATCTAAAATTGCATGGTAAATTATATGATGTACTGAAGTCCTAATACCTCTCTTTCTCCGAGGATGGGTCTTGGTCCACTGTGAGAGGTTAAATTGTTAGAAAAGGAAGCTTTTAATTCAGGCTTCTTGTTGCTGAGCAAAATCATGATTGATTTGGCTTTCTTGATATTCACAGACAGAGCATAAAATAATTTATTTCTTTCGGTAACAGTGCAAAGACATTTATATCTGTTTATCCGGGCTGTGTAGAGGTTGAAATTAGGACAGAGAAAATACACATATGAGATAAACCCTGAACACAAAACAAATTTTCCTTTACTCCCAAGAGGTGGCACTGGAGAATATTTTTATCGAAGTCTCTGATTAACCGACCTTCCATCTTAGTGCGTGATGCTGGAAGCACTGGACCGTTGCCCTCCGAGACCCTCCGTGGAGGAGCAAAACCAAGGCCATCTCCCTTTCGCCTTAACTCATTACCTCTAATTATTAAAAGTTGGATGTCTAGTCTAATCTAACTCTCTGTTGCGTGTGTCTGTTATAGTCGGGTACGTACTCAGGCGGCTGCTTCACTTCACTTTTCATACACAGCTACTGCAGGAGGGGCTGAATCACCCCGCAGAAGTGCTGGTGTCTCTGCAGGTGTTACCTGGGTAGCTTGGATGAGGTGGTTGACTTCTAGCCTTGTCAAGCGGGAGTTTCAGCTTAACCTGGCTCTGCACTTTCTACTTCCAGCAGGGTCTTTCGCTGATCGGTTCCCAACTCATCATGAGTTATTTTCTGATGGGAAAAGCATAGTGGAGTGTACAAATACTGCACAAGTAAAAGTTTTGTGGCAATTTTTCCCGCTGAAAATACTTCCCTGCTCTGTAATTGGGCCTCTTAGCAATAACTCATCCAGTACCAGCTTACTCTGGAGATGTGGGTCCTGGGATTGCCTGGTTCCCCAACCTGAGGCAGCCCCTAAGACGTTACAGGGATTCAGAACTTCGCCCATCTCATGATCCTGGGAGTTAACCACAAGGCAAGTCAAGGTTCCCAGCTTGAAGGTCCTGCAAGAATTGCCTATAGCACTTCATTTCAAGGAGGCTGAGGGTCTATGCAGTCCCCCAAAACTCCAGAAAAAAATTGCAATAATTCTAAAGAAAATGTTTTCATGATTTAAAACCAAAATGACATCTCTGGTATTCATTTTTAAATTCAGGTTTTCCCTTCAAAGAGAAATAGTAGGCTCCCGCCAGCCCTAATCACTGCTTTTCCTAACCCCTTTTGGAGGAAAAGCGATGTCATTGTCCATGAGTCAGGGATAGATGACGTGAGGCAGGGAAGAGTTAAGCAACTCACTAACGCTTGCACTAGGAACAGAAATCAGCGAAAGCACCCATTTCCCTTGGCTATCTGTCCTCAGACAAACTCAAACACCATTTTTGTTATCTAAGCCTGTTTCAGAAAGGAAAATGGAGACAGGCAACACTGAAAGAGTAATGCCGGGCAAGACTTGCAGCTTATGCATTAGGCTGGATATCAACTGTCCTCAGTTCAAGTCTGCGTCCTGCCACCAATTCCCCTCTCTGACCTTAGGCCACTCATTTAATGTCTCTGCCCCTCAGCTCCTCACGTGCAAAATGAGAATGCTAATGCAGCTTTTCTCCATACCTCGGTCCACTTTGCCCACTCAGGCTTCAGGGTCCTAAGCACCGAGGCTGTTTCTAATTAATTATTTTCCAAGTGCAGCTGAATCCTGGCATCCCAGTTGCCATTGAAACCACCCTTGAAACAAAACAGTAATAGTGATAATAGTGATAGTGATAGTGGTAGTGATAGAAATAGAAATAGAAAGAAATAGAAATAGAAATAGAAATAGAAATAGAAATAGAAATAGAAATAGAAATAGAAATAGAAATAGAAATAGAAATAGTGTACCTAGACCGGTTTCACTTGCAAGGTGCTGAGGGTTAAAGAAAAAAAAAAGGGAAAGAAAAGTGCAGTCTGTGCAGAAGAGCTGTCATGTCACACAAATTGTCAGCTTCCCTAATATCACCAATCCCTCCTCCGCCTCACCAACTTAAATTCTCCCATGCCTCAAGGTAGACGGCTGTTGGGACTCGGTGCTCTAGATACATCCACACCAGAGATCAGTCATTTCACACTGCCAGTGGGCTTCTTTACTATTCTAATACAGAACCGATTGCACACTATGACTAATAATGTTGGCTGTATGAAAGAATTATTTATATAGAGACTGAGAAAGGCCTCCTTGGATTTCTAGACAGGACAGTCTTGATTTGGAGAGAGCAAAGCATAAAATAACTTCAGGGCCATTTCTGACTGCCGTAGTCGCCAGGAGACAAGCCGACAATTGGTGCTTGAATTTGAAGCTGCAGATGTATATGCTGTGGCAAACCCTCTTCCCTCGTACCCTAGAGTCCCCCATCCTCAGAAGTAAAGAAGGGACATCTAGTGAATCTCAGTCGACACAGGCTTATGGAAAATAGGTCCTGTCAAACTAAATTGATAGCACTTTTTCTGATGAGATTACAAGTTCAGTCGATAACGATAGCTGTGTTCGAGCAATAGGCATCTGCGTGGCATTTGACTTGGTGCACCACGACATTTTGATTACAAAACGAAAAAAGAGAAAATGCGCAAAATTAACGTGGTAGACCGTAAGTGGATTAAAAATAGGCTGAGAGCCTCAAAATGTGTTTATAGAAGTCTCTGCTGAGCAGGTCTGTCTCTAGTCTGGTCACAGAGAGATCAGGTTTTGTCCTGACGCTATTTTAGCAACGTTTTATCTATAAACACAAAGATAATCTAGAAGTTGGTATTCAGCCAATTGGCCAATCAGATGGAGAATCAGGGAATGATAAATAAAATAAAGGGACAGATCCCTTATGTTGTGGGATCAGTGGAGCAACCATGTTCAGACAAATGAGGTATATTTTATTACTATGATAAAAAAATTATACTTCAGGATATGGCTGTATTTAGTAGGCAGAGTTTCTTTTCTGACAGCTGTTGACTGAAAACAGCTTGTTGTCATAATAGACAATAACTAAAGACGATTTTTTTTCAGGATAAAGGTCTTACAAAGGAGCTAATGTTATTTTGCTGCATAGACACAAAGCTTTTAAATAAGAAGAAGTTGCTTTTATTCAGGACTGATGCCGCTTCTCATTTTGATCTCTGCAGTTCAAGAAGTTGTTTATAATTTTTTAGAGGGTTCACAAAGGAAACACAGATGGGGAAAATGCTTTGCATAGCAAAAAAAGCAGGGATTTTAAACCAGCTGAAAATTAAGCACCCAGTGTAAATTGATCATTTAGGCTTTCCATGTAGCCAGCAGTGGGTACCTGCAGAAGAGGTCTCACCTTGCATCTCTTACTCTTATCTTTGTCTTACAGTGGAATAAAACACCTCTGAAAGTGCTGATCTTAGGACATGGTCACAGTCTAAAAATACCTGTATGTCGTGAAACAGAATTTGGAAAATAAAGAGCTTTTCTATTGCATAGACAAAACCCTGTAAGCCAGGCAAATTCAGTGGAACTACTGGGATGTTGAGAGCGAGGATATCAGAAAATTGTTTAGTAAGGGAGGGGGCGATTGTGAGAGATCTTTGCCACGGTTTTGGCCAGAAGACTAGATGTTTTTGTTCGAGTACTTCCTTCCCTGCTTTGGGCACACTCCCCAAAGGTCTCTGCAGTCATCTTTACACCCACCATCACCCGTGACAGCATACAGAAGAGAACAACTTGATTCCTGAGGTTTTCCTCTGGCTCCTGGACTGGCCCAGCAATGTCCTTTTGTCTTTCAGAAGATGGCCTATCCCACCTCCTTTTCCCATCCCTCTTCATTTTCCCAAAGCCCTGGGAAGCCCAGGAGAACAGGAAGTATTGCTGGACAAAAGGAAGATACTTCTGGCAGAGTGGATGGTGGGGGCCATAGGAAGAGGAAAGAGGGAAGAGACGCTGCGTGTGACCTCACCCCCCATCCTGGGAGAGGTTTGCTAAGGGTGGCAATGCCATATCCCACGGCAGCAAGGGCAAGACAGGAGAGAGCCCAGGAAAGGAAGCAGGGCAGTACGGAGCACCTCTGACACCACTTTTCAGTCCTTTTTATCCATCCAGAGCTGTTTCAACCCTCTAATATTAAGAAAAATCCCACACAATTAAGTCTTTCCTGCCTAATTGCGTCATCTTACAAAGCTTTGGTAGGCAATCTTGGAAAGCTCTGACTGTGTTATTAGGAAGCTAAGGCATGTTTTTCTTATGAATCTCAGGCCTTGCTCCTCACAAGGTTCTCCTCAATGTGAGAGATGTTTCCAGCGAAGTTCTAGAGACTGTCTCTGAAGAAATGATAAGTAATGGGTGTAGCAGCAGCCACCTGCGTCTCTTTTGGGCTGACTCCAAAACCCACCCAAGTCCATGAGGTCCATTCTCTGGACTTTATCTGGTCTGTTATCTGGTTAGACAAGGTTTAAAAGGTAAATGTGGTTAATTTACAGCTTATGTTTATATAAATCCTTTTTTAAAGCTATCTATTAGGTTAGCTCCTTCCCAGATCTATGGGGTACAAAAGGTGAAACACAAACTCTGATGCCAAACACTGTTTAGTAACTCCAAAAATGCAGCTTCAATTAACCTTCCGCTTTTGTAAAGTTTATAAGAACAACGTATTCTGCATTGAGCTTTGTAATGGGCAGATTGAGAAGCCTGAGCTCGGACATAAACTTGTTTTTCAGATGAGCTCTGACCCTACTCTGTTCAAATGGGCAAAAATTGGAAAGACTTGCATTAAGCCGTCAAATTCCTCCTCTGCTCTACCAAGATATGACATATATAAGGCTCATTGCTATTGCTTAATAAAATAGGCGTATTACAAGGATGATTACAGATTAGAATCATACTCTTGTATTAAGATTGCTGCAGAGGCTAAGCCAGTACTGCTCTGATCTTAATCACCATGGATATTTCAGAAATAAAAAAAACCCCAAGACTATCCTTTAAAACCTCTGCACATATCCTCCCCACGCCTCTCAGAATGTTTGGTTCAGTGAGGCAAATATCCTTCATCTCAAGGTTTATAATATTCCTGGGTTGCATAATAGAGAGATGTCTACTAATGCTCTAGAGAAAGCAGGATTTCTCATGAATTTTATACACATAATTTCCTTTGGGAAGTGCCGAGTATGATACCTCCTGAAGGACTCTGTGGAAAATTCATGTAAATAAGGCAAAATGGATTCATGGCTCCAGCCTGCAGTTATCTTGTGAACAGTGTTTTGTGAAACGAAGGCACTGAGGGCTTAAAACATGGGACATTTTCTTTACACACAATGGACCACGGTACATTAAAGTGTCGTACTGGTGCCTGCTCATAAGGTGACTGATCAAGGTATTCACAGAGATAAAATTTTGCCTTTCTGGCACCACGAGAAAGACTCCTCTGCACTTTGCAATGGGGAATGCAGGTTCAGTTTGGACTAACAAGAGGCCCTAGACCTTATCTATGAAGGTCCTTCTAACAGCACCATCATCTTGAGGACTGCGTGTTTCATATACTCTCTGCTCATACCTTCTGATCAGGGGTTTGTGCCATTTGGTGTATAATTATATTGACCTCTGCAGAGATGCTTCTTGAACTTGCACCTCCATGAACGGATGACTTTGAAAGTTCATCAGGATCAAGCCCCTTTCACCCCATACAGTCAAAGCCTCTGCTGCCTGTACCAAGCTCTTCTGGTCAAGAACAACTCTAACGCTGCCTTGTGCACTCTCAGCACTGACAATGCAGCTCTGCTTTTCTAATGTTCTTTCCAAACAAGAATTTCCACATTATCTCACAGATACAAATAAAGTCAGCCCCACCATTTGGTGTGAGCAATGCAAATAGAGATGAAGCGCATCAGTTTGCTCATAAGCACACAGAAGAAAGGCAGAAAAAACAAGCAGTTATGGGTTTCAGAGCATTTGCCAGAATTTCAGCCTTTCTGCTTAGCATCCACATTATTTAAATCTCCCAGTAGGAGAAAGGTTTGCAGCATTATATATCTACCTGTATAGCTAGTGAAGGGGCTAGAGAACAAGTGTTCTGAGGAGCGGCTGAGGGAACTGGGGTTGTGAAAGGAGGTTGTAGCGAGGTGGGGGTCGGTCTCTTCTCCCAAATAAGAAGTGGTAGGACAAGAAGAAATGGCCTCAAGTTGTGCCAGGGGAGGTTTAGATTGGATATGAGGAAAAATTTCTTCACCAAAAGGGTCATCAAACATTGGAAGAGGCTGCCCAGGGAAGTGGTTGAGTGACCATCCCTGGAGGTATTTAAAAGCTGGGTAGACATGGTGCTGAGGGACATGGTTTAGTGGTGGTTTGGGCAGTGTTAGGTTTCTGATTGGACTTGATGGTCTTTTCCAACCTAAATGATTCTATGGTTCTTTGATCTTCCCGTTCCTACTTTGCCTTCATAACCACCATAATTATTAAGGAAGATAGTGATGTTCCATGCTAGTTCCTTAAATTTTTAACTTTTTTTTTTTAATGGAAAATTAACTATTTAGCTAAATTTTAACCGTTTCACAGGGACTGTTTGTCTTCCTCAAACATCTTTGTTTTAAAAGTTTCTTTGGAAAATCAAATGCCCCAAACTTTCAATGATCCTCACAATATGGCTATTTTGTGAAGACATTGACCAAAGTTGTCTGTTTTCCAGCACTTTACAGACTAAAATTCTTCCCTTGTTTTAGATAGGTTTCCACCCCAAATGGACAGGCAGGGGAAGCCGTGCACTATGCACTGTCTGGGACATGCACTCTTGGCTTGACTGGGAAAGGTGGGGACATCTCCTTTTACAAAAGGAGAAGTTTGCGGTTATTGGTAGGACTCTTCCCACTGACATCTTGTCTGCTGAATGCAGGTGCAACTGCTTTCATTACTTAGTCTACTTACTCTGGAGTTTGTGTGTCCACTGGGTGCGTGAAAAAAAGTGGTTAGTCTTTCTTCTTTACCCTTTCCATCTGTAGATACACCTCCATCAACAGAAATGGCTGAATTTTTGGACTTACATTGTCAGACAGGATGTCTCAAATGATTGCTTATTTCTCCTCATCTTCCTCAAATGGAAAAAAAAAAATAAAAAATAAAAGGACTGAATCGTAGAGATTCAAAAGCAAGGGACACATTGTGAATTGTGCAATGAATGTATCAAGGGAGGATTTCTTTCAGGAGAAACCCTGTTTCTACTTTTTGCTAAAGATTCTTCCACTTTAAGAACAGTAAAAGTACAGACAGGTCTTGAGCTTCTGGAGCAGAGCAGTACTTCCATATCTGTTGTAAAAATAGCTAAAAAGATAAAAATGAAGAAAACCTGCTACCACGTTGTTATTTTATTTCAGGAAATATTTAAAAGCGACCATGAAATTCATAAGTGACAATTCCTATTGAATTTTACACAGGTATTTAATATTGCTGTATGGACTAAAAGCCACAGTTGATACGTTTTCAACAATTCTTTTGAATGACAAGAGACTGGGAATTTTTGGATTTAGGCTGTGCAAGGATCCTGTAACCGTACGTTTCATTTACTGGTCAGCAACCTGAATCAAAACTCAAGATTTTGTCTCTAATAAGACCTCAAAATCTTCAAGGCAACAGATACATCCCGAGTTTTGTTCTGTCTAACAAAATATCTTCTCACAGTTTAAATTTCTATTCTCAAAATGCTGCCTGGAGACCAATGCAGTGGAGAAAAATAAAAAAAGAATAATGTAGAAATCCATATTCAGGACAAATAAGTGAATCCTCAGAGGGGGTAAGCAGGCACAGAGGAGCTCTTCCGATTTACACCAGCTGAGCCTCTGATGCCAAATATGACTAATGAAGTCACCAAGCCAAATAATGCACCCATCCTATTCCCTTATAATCATTCCAATGCCCCTTACAGCTGTTTCCAACTGTGTCTCTGATCTCCTTGCTAAGACATTTAAATCTCCTGTTTCATTTGCATGGTTATCCAGTGAAATAGCTCCTAGTGTTTCTTTTCTTGTTTGCAAAACTGAAGAGAGGGGGGAGGACAAAAAGGGGGGGAGATGTAGAAATAATGCGAGGATTTATCTACATGCAGGAAAATTATTCAGATCTGACAACTTACTTTTGTTCCACAAGAGACTAGCTTGGAGGCTAGGACTCTCGCGGGGGCAGATAGCCTTTTTTGTAAAGTCTTACCATAATTAGTATTTCATCCCATCTTGTTCGGCATCCAAGTGTTGCACTGCAATTCCTTACGATAGAGCCGGCTGCACCGGAAGGACCATGGCTTTGTTGTGTTGACAGTGGGGTTTTTTCTAACCCGTGAATAAGTTCTCAGGTCAGCAGATCAAGAACTCTGCAGGAGAACTATCTGCAGGGCAGTTGGGATGTGGAACAAAGAGTAAGACCCAGCAGAGAACCAGAAAGAGACATCTTGTGATGGTAATGTAAGAATGACTTGGCTGGTCCACATCAAAGATCCATTTAGCTTAGTGACTAATAGTGGCCAGACTGCCATGGGAAAAACAGAAGAAGCAGGACAGCAAAGGTTGATATTTCCCTGGCATATTCCCATACTCTCCTGTGAGTTGCAGCTCAGAGGAAACTCATTTCTATTCAACATTCCTTGGTGATTTCTGGCCGTTTATTTGTCCTGTTGTTTTTTTAACCTGTGTAAGTTTTAAGTGTCATCATACAGCAATGACTACGTCAGTTTACTGATGTATTCCTTGAAGAAATAGTCATTTTCAAGGTTTCAAACCTGACTCTTGAGATATTTATTTCATATTTCTTAGTTCTTTTAATGGAGGAGGGAGCAAATGGTCATTCCCTGTCTACCTTGTTCCCTTTTTGTCCTCTGTGCATCCCTTCCCAGGCTGAGTTGGTCAACTCAATTTGTAGTTCTGCATTGAAGAAGAGGGGACTAGGCACTAGAAGCAGGGCATTTTGTAGGACTTAAGAGCCAAATTTTTTAATGGTTGTTCAGTGCCTGTAGGGAATGTGTATATATTGTTTAATATCAAACCCTAAGTCCTGAATTGGTTTATTATCTTCTACTTTTACCTGTTGCACTCCATTTCACATATTTTCCACCCCACCTTTTTCTCCTGCTTTTGATTCCCTGGTCTTCTTCTCCTTCTACAACTCCCAGTACACTTTTTTCCTGGAAAAATGATCTAGCTTACCTGTTTCTTGCTTTCCTCTTACAGTACCCATTGAATCACCACTTGAACGAGTCTCCAGTGCTCTCCATAAAGTGATGGCTGCATCTGACAGTGTAAAATTAAAAAAAAAAATAAAAAAAATTAAAAAAAGACTTAGCAAAAAAGTTGTTTGCAAGCATCTCTCTCTTCACTCTCGTGCCACCATCCAAACTTTTGCCCTTGTGCTGATTCTGACTTGCTATTTTACTCATTTAGAAAGTTGAAATCCCACTTTTTCAAGGCAATTGCATCTCACAGAGCACTGATTTCTGAAAGCAATAAGAAGTCCAGTGCACGTGGTTCCCAAATCCCTTGTTCAGATATATCATAAGATGGTTGGAGTATAATTATGGCCACTTTTGGTTGGGAGGAATCTGCTAATCCTTAGCAGAATTTATACTCTGCAGCATCCTAAATTCCTTTCACGCCACACCCCAAGGCATGCAACATATATTCTTAGTGTGATGCAATAAAAACATCACAGTGGCCATAAGACAGACCTGACATTAAAAAAAAAAAAAAAAAAA